>JAQGBW010006114.1:0-11022 GCA_034698625.1 Julus scanicus
TAACAATTAGTTAACCATCAGTTTTGCAGTTTGCAATCACTTTTCACCAGTTTACAATCAATTTTTTCCATAAGGGGTTGTCGTGTAATTGTTGAATGGTAAAACGTGCCCTTATCTTACTTGACCTAATTCAAAATAGTTTTCCTATTATTTCTAGTACGCACTACGTGATATAAAATCAAATGCCCATTCATCTAAATGTACTGTCATCTATTGGTAGAAATTATACATTTACGAGAATAAACATGGCGGATATATACAATCGTAGTTTTAATTACTTATTTTTATGCTCAATTGTTTGTCTATGTATGGTTTCATGCTTTGTTTTACTTCCCATAAAAAGCATCATTTTTCGAGATTGACTAGTAAATTGCTGACATGCGTGAGTAAAAGACAAAAGCCGGGTTAAAACGAGCCGTATGTTGAAAACTGCGCTGCAACATTATGTAAATGTCAACAGCATGCACAATATTTCTTAAATGATATATTCATACACTTATCCAGCGGAGCGATATCGTTATTTATGCAATTTATGGCAAAAGGGGATGCTATACATCCCTAATGGATGTGCATCGCAGCTGAATAGATGACAGCAAATACAATACAATTTGAGTCATGAATATTTAAACCAGAAAACTACTACGCAGCGAGTATTGTCATGGAGGTAATTATTCACAAATTGTTACATTTTAAGGCACAACCGCTCTTTACACAACCTAAACACGATTACGAATATCTACAGACCACATGTATATAGTAGAAAGTGCTGTGAAATTATAAAATGTTTACATTTATAAAACGGTACACAAACGAACTTTTCACTTGGGCAGTTGGACTACCTGCATTTCGCCCACATATAGTGCACATGCGCAGTAGATTCAAGCAGCTCTAAAAAGGTCCAGAAGTTGTCTTTTGTGAAATTAGCACAAATGCAGCTTGCACAGGCCTGTAAATATAGACTGCAATATCATTTTCAGTTAAAACTTCCTTTTTTCAACAGCACTTCTAAAAGCACCAATGCAGTAGGTCCAGCTAATTAAAAGACGTCATTCAAAAAAAGGTTCAGCACATGTAGAATTACCCCAATTAACTGATTAGATTGCAAACATGCGTGAAATTTTGGGGTTTGTTTGAATACCCTATAGTTGGTTACTGAATGTTTTAGAATCGAAAACTGTGTACAGTATGTGAATCCCAAACTTAAAATAGTAGCATTACATGTTTGTTGCTGCCATTATGTAACATACTTTTAAAGCACAAATTACAAGAATTGTGTTAAGGATTTATTAGGGGTACTCAAACAGACCCCAAAAATGTCGCACATGTCTGCAGTTTATCAGTTAATTGGGGTTATAATTTCTTGTGCTGACTACGTTTTTTAAAATAACGCCTTCTAATTGGCTTGACCTAGTGCATTGTGCAATGGGGCTTGCAGAAGTGCTGGAGAAAAAGGAGGTTTTAACTGCAAGTTGCCCTTGCAGTCCAACTTGTCAGACCTAAAAGACACTTAACTTGTGGACCTTGGCAGAGCTGCTTGAATCTCATGTGCATAAGCACCATATGTGGGCCATATTAAGATAACCTAACTGCGCAAGTGAAAAGTTAGTTTGAGTACCTCCATTAATAACGTTTAATTACTTGTACATGTAATGTCTATTCGGGTAAAAGGTCTATTCATAAATCCCCTCATTGCGCCATCCTGATGTGACTTAAAAGAAATATCAGAGTGTGGCATTAACTATTTATATCTTGAATTCGATTTTTCGAGATATACTCTAGTTCTCTTGAAAAATACTTCTGTAAATAATATATTTGTAAATAAATCAAAGAGTAATATACAAAAGAAACCTATAATCTAGAGCATGATATGTACAAGGCAAATAAATTTATAATGGCATATAATATATATACTTATATATATACATATTTGTGAAACCATTCTAGTTGCTTCATTCATTGCTTTTCCTTTTAACAACTTAGGAAAAGAAGTGGTTTAGATAATAAATAGGAAAACATTAGCGTTGACAAATAATTCGATAACTTCAACAAAAATATAACTAACAATTTTAGAAAATTATTTACACAAGTGCTATCTGTAAAGTATGGACTCCAGCAATGCAGCAGAATTCAAGGAGAGCATTTCAAAGAAAAATTTTACACGATATTCGTTAAATGTTGATTCTATGGACCACATTTAATGCAGTCATAGACATCTATATGAAATGTTAAAACCTCTAAAGCAACACATTGTGGAAATATCTTCAAAGAGGAAAGTGTCGGTATTTCGAAGCTAATAATATGCTTGAAACAATTTCTAGAAACCCCCTGAGGAAGCAGGGCATACTTGCTCATTAAAAAGTTAATATATGTTCAGACGTGCAGTGTAGATAGATTATCTAATAAAAGTTGGTGTAAAATGTTACCATTATTCCAATATCATGCAAGTGGAAAACATATTCATAATTAATGATAACGACAAATACTGATAATGCAGATTAATTTCGTTGTACGTGTCATTTATTATTCATACACAGCAGCAGAAATTCCTTTTCATTGCGTGTAGAACGTACATTCCACATGGAAACAAATGTTAATTTGGATGAACTGAATATATAAATATAGAATATGCGTTGTATACACAATGTTTCCACAAATGTGTTTTAAGAAATAAATATTGTATAAGTGATGATATATACTATTAACTTTGTAAAACTAATAAACCATAATAGCACCAAGTATGGATTACTAACGCGTATTTCATAGTTTAACACCCACAGTAACCACCAAGGATTTCCACTTCAAACACCAAATCACGTGACTAAGCAAGTTTTTATTCAGCAAGAAATCTTACAAACAGCTTCGAAATTGTGTAAAAAAAAGCAAGGAAATCTGATTTAGTTTGCTTAGTGCCCAAGAAAAACACGAGGAACTTGAGATTAAGTTTCACTTTTAGAAGCAATAATGAATAGTGGGAGAAGAGGTGACCATACATTGACGTCATCAAGGGCTTTAAGGGGAAAACCATCATATAAAACTACGCCATGAAATTGCAAATTTGTAAGATGTTTTTCTAATGTTTGAGCAACAGCAGAGGTTAGGACTATCTGAAACTGAGCTCGTAAAGTCAACAGGTCCATTGCTTACTGACATCTGTCTTATTTCGGAAGATTCTGTCGCTATGGCAACCTCCCACCCTACGTAATCATGCGCGGTACGGAAATACGTCACTGCGCTATTTTTCATTAGAAATCTTATGAGAGGGATATACTAGGCATAATGGCGCAATCAATATAACGATGATATATGTGTATACTTTACTGGATGCCCCAAAAGCACAATGCAGCACAAGTACTGCTGCCTGTGCGGTTCAGGCTTTGAGATTTTTGAGACAACGTGTACATAGTAGATGTACAAGGTGAGACACCATCAATTTTCAGCAATGAATAATGAGTATTCCATTCAGATGTTTTTTAAAGACCATTTTATTATTCAGATTCATAATTATGATAAATGTACGCACGGTTTGCATTAATACAGATGTCGTTTGTTATATGGCCCACTAAAAGCATTTGGCAGTATTTTAACAATTGTTGAACTAAAAAATTCATAAGCACATTTTTATTAATTACAAAAAGAAGCAATGACAATACAGCATATATGCATTTCAAAATCCATCCGAAATATATTAATATTTTAAACTAACTGTATGCTTATTAATAATTTTTAATATTATTTTTTCAGATTTGTTAAGGGCAATTACCAACATTCTTCGAGTGTGACAGAAATGCTCCTCTCAATAAATTGGGACTGGCTGAGGTCCAGACAAGAAAAGTTATCTATGAGATTATTCAAAAGTTTTAATATTTCTTGTAATTCACATCTTGTATTGAAATTTGTACCACTAAATGCGCAGTATTTATTTTACTAACATATTAGGCAACGTGTAATTCACGGTCTGTTTGTGCATTGCAGATTCTATATAACTGCATGAAAGCAGCAAATTAATTTAAATAATTATACCCCGAGCGGATATGGGATTTTGTGTGCTCTCTTTATGCAAACGAAGATTTGCAAACTAGGTCCAATTATATAAAAACTTTAATAATGCAAGTTGTTTAATTAAACAAAGGATTTACGTTTAGAGAAATCAATATTACGCTATCTTTGTTTAAATTATCTTGAGCATTGTTTTTACTCCAATGGGATTCTTTAACCAATTTTGTGTTTCCATCATCCTTCAAGCTATTCACGAAGCTGGTAACACTAGCTATCTATGCTGCTGTGAGGCTACTAGAGTGTTGAATTGAGTCGAATGTAAGAATATAAAACTATTCTGAAATTTAAACGCTATTGTATTAACTTAATGAAAAAACTCATGTTAACATGACAACACCACATTTGGTTTTATAAAATCTAACAAAGGAAAAGTATTTATTTTGAGAAAGCTTGTATAATCATATAATAACAAGATGCTATTAGTTTATGGAGTCATAAATGATGCTGTAAAAAGATATTTTAATGGTTTTAATGTACACGAAACTAAGAAACTTTGGAAAACTAATCATGTTTAGCAGTTTCCTTACAATTTTCACTTTTATATAAAGACAATATTCATAGCAAACACGTGCATGTTCGTTAAGCTGACCATCTTTGGAAGTTTGTTATTTGAATATGTTTTTAGCTCATATGTAAATATGAAACCATTATATAATCTCAATGGTTAATCCGTGTGATTAGTTTTACTTACACATACCCATGAAAACATGAAAACTGACGAATGAGCCTTTGGCATAAGCTATAAAAGGCTCGAAATAATATCACGTTTAATGCTTAAACAAGCAAAAGACTATAAGGCGCTTATAGAGCGTAGGAAACCAAAAGTATCGAAAACATTGACACGCCCACGCATCGAAAAATCCATTGAAGACAAGATTTGATCAACATAGAAAACGCGTTGACAAAGTCACGCCTACGCAGCTTCCCTGGTGACGACTTGGGGTTATTGAACTTTCAAAACAAAATCTTTATATTAGTTTCATAAAGGGCAGCAACGAGGTAGTCGTACATCTTACTCATAAGTGCCATTTTTTAAGATGGGAATATATTTCCTACAAAAACAGTTTCTCTACATAGAAAATTCTAATAGCTTGTTATCCCCAGGAACATATACACTGTGAGTCATAAAAACGTAGAACCCAACAAACATCAGAACTTCGTGAAAAATGCTTCGATTTAAATGAAATTTGGCAATTACATATCACAAGGGGTGTAGGAATGAATTATAAAATGTGCGCAAAATGTTCTTTGGTGGCTTTTACGCAAGCCCGGAGTCTAACGCAGCATTCTTTGATTGACGAATCGATTATATATGGTGGTCGAGTTCAATCCAAGTTTTCTTAATTCCTAGTTTCAAGTTTTCGATATTATTAATCTTCGATTTGCAAACCTTTTCCTGGAGAACTCTCCAAATGTTGTAGTCCACTGGATTCAAATCTTGTCTGTTTGTTGGCCAGTGGTCGGGTTCGATGAACTGTGGAGTTTCCAATTGCAGCAGTTCAGCAATTTCTCGAGCACGGTGAATGGGCACACTGTCTTGTTGAAAATTGAAAAAAATCCGAGATTTATTGCATGTCCTGAAGAAGTTTTTGTTCCTACACTATTGGAGCTAAATTTCATTTAAACCTAAGCATTTTTTCACGAAGTTGTGATTATTTTATTGAGTTCCACTTTTTATTGCTTACAGTGTTTATTTAAATATACGAGTCAATAGAAAAAACAGATACATAGTAAATCGGTTTAAACACATTTGATGTGCAACTGAAAAATAAAATTGTTTAATCTAATCTGCTTTCAAATCGAGAAATCAACCAAACACTACCAAAATATCCAATAAAAAATAAGTGAATCTGCTGAAAATATGAGTGCTGTGTTTACCTTTAAAATAATTTCTAAAAAAAATTGAAAAATTGAGTAATGGCCAGTTTGAACAAGAGCTATCAAAAACGATTTGTCAATTAAATGATGATTAGCTGTCAGGGCATTTATATATATATATATATATATATATTATGAAATTATGATAGAAATAAGCGATTTCTAATTCTCAGAAAAAAATACAAGCTTGGCATGAAAAATATTTGCCAGCTAGGTGAAGTACTAAACCGCAATACTGTTGCTTTTGTTGCGGCTTAGCTCTCTAAAAATAAATAATCACCACAGAGAGCAAAAAAAGATTAATTCCTTTATTCTGATGAAACCACAGGCTTCATTTATCACTGTCTAACTACAAGGTACCCTTGCACAATGCAAATTCAACGTGAAATTCATTAATTCTGGTATGAGCTTAACTCTAACAATAAACAAAAAACTTAACACCTCTAGAATACTAAGTTTAATTAAGGGACGTGGGATTCGTCCTCAACTTTTGTCAGCAATTTGTTAGATTGGTATGAAATATTGTTGAATCGCTATAGAAGAAAATTCTTGTATATTTTGCAAAATAAGGTGTTAAAATAGCAGAAAATACATAAACTGTGGTAAATGCTTTTAAATTCAATACACCAGAATTGAGAAAATTAAAACATACAATTTATCCGTCATTGAACTAAATAATACATGCAAGTTCTAATTTTATTAATGCATTTTACCAAAAATGATGGGCAGTACACTTAAATTGAATTTATACAGTGAACTATTTGCGATAAATTGAATTCAAATATAGAAACATGCCCTCACAGGTTAGGGCAGAAAATAAGGAAGGTAGATTCAACGTTCGTTGTGCCAAGGTCGTCGTTAACGATAGTTTTGAGACAAACCTATTTTTATCAAGATATTGTCGTATTTCAAAGTGAAATAAGATGTCATGAAAACGATGAAGGAGGATTACCTTTTTCATAGACTACACATCGATCGATAAGGCTTGAATCATCCATAAAACTCCTGTATCCACGTTGGGATCCATATCCTGTATCCATGTTTAAACATTCGAAATAATAAAATATATATGAGCACATTAAACTTTGGGTGCTACTTTTGCAATAAAATGCAGTAAAAGACGACAGTAGTAGCATTAAAAGATTCTCTCATAAAATGCAAAACTACAAAAGGCAAAAGAACAAAGTTTGTATTGTTGGCAGTTGCCGACAAAAGCATTACCTCAACATCTGTATGAAACACAAGGATGAATACATTTGCAAAAGCTATTTGCTACTAGTGACTACTGAATTAAAATACGAGGGCGGTCAAAATGTCTTGCATATTCGTTTATTATTCGAAAACCAGATGTCGTACAAAATAACTAAAATAATCATTTGATAGAGCAGGAAATTTGGTTTAAGGTCACTACATGGCGCCACAATTCATGCAGAATTTCGAACAAACAAACAGAATGGCACTTCACTTGAAAGCATTCACTCTAGTGGAACAAGGAAGTGTTATTCGTTTTTCAGTGTTGAAAGACAAGAAACCGAGCGAAATTTATAGTGAAATGTTAGGAGTTTATGGTAATAAATCTTTATGTTCCACTAAAGGAACACTTGAGTGGTCAAAAATTCCAAACAGACGATGATGTGATACTTGTGGTTCGGCAATATCTGCATAGCCAACATATCGAATTTTATGAGAGGGTTATAAACTAATCTCATCAAATGTTAAGATAAATGTGTCACCAAACTCGGGTCCTGCATTGAAAAATAGAAAATTTCCTGCTCATTAATATGGCAATTTTCGTTTTTTTGTACGACATCTGGTTTTTGAATAATAAACGAATATGCAACACATTTTGGCCGTCCCTCTGTATTGCGGAAAGCGATTTTTGGCTCACGCTGAAATGTTGGTGATTACTTGCTTCCCAATTATAAAATAGCCATTGGGAAAATAACGAAGTCACGTTACCACAATCTTGCATAATTAAGTAATAAGCTTTGCACTCCAGTGAAGCATAGATACGGGATAAACCGCAGCAACAGTGTATTCTCGGAGTAGCATAATTAATTCAATATGCAAATTTGATAAAGACATCAAGTGGCGCCACCAATAAGTAACATGACACATTTACCCTCAGTCTCTTTTAATGATGAAAACGTCCTTAAAATGTTCCTACTTTTCCCTTGTATCAGTTACCTCAAAAAAAGAATTAAAGAGATATAGAATGTGCAATTTAAACTTCATCTTATTTAATTATTTAACTATTAAAAAATCAAAATTGTTCACATAAAAAAATACGAAAGAAATATTAGCTAGTTTTTTCCCATTTGTAACTACGCTTTAACTAGTACGTAAAGGGTTTCTAACTTTATAAAAGCTATCTCATATTAAATTTTCAAAAAAAAAAAATATCTGAAAATGATTGGAAAGAGAATCTACCCAATGCAAGAGGACTTTCGTACAAATTTTGCAATCTGATCTTAAAAACATACAAAAGCCGTTAATTATTTTGTAGCTTATTTTACATTTACCATAAACAAGCAGTACTAATGCTTATTAATTTCATAATCTTAACCACTGAATAATGAATGATAATTTATTAAAAAAAAATTTCACCTTAATTTCAGAAAAAAAGTGTGTTCAACTAAACGTTAAAAAATAATAAAAGCCGATTTGATTAGATTTTCTTTAAAAAAAAAACATTTTAATTTTGTGTACTTTTAGTGGATGCAGTCTTTAATGTTTTACTTTTTGTTTGGTTTTGTTGTATGCATGCTTTTTAAAAAGTACGGATGTTCGTTTGCTATAAATTCTCGCTTTTGGCAATAAACTTCAGTACTTCCAAATTTGCGTCAACAAGATATAGTAAAATTGATCTTTCGCCTATACAAACATGGCTTCCTGCCACAAACACCACGGACGACATTTTCCACAGCAATGTTCGAATAATGATATTCCCTACAAAGAATTCAATATAAATTCACTGAATTATTTGAAATTCAATGTTCGGAAATACTTCAAACTTGAATTGTCGTGCATTTTCACCGAAACGTGCCCAAAATGGGCACAATTTAAGTGCAAACTTGGGATTTTTTATATGTTTATATATAAAACGGCAGAAAAAAACTGCACAGCAACCGGATTTCTGAATCCAAATTGTGTACAAATTGGGCGACTTTAAAAAAAAATCATGCCTGCAAATCAAATTTATTCGAGAAAACCTTCGTCTTACACTCGAAAACTCACAATGCAGACTTCATGGTGGGTCAACGTTGGTTGGGAGGGAAGAATTGTGATAAAAAACTAGATGGTAAATTCAAGAAAATAAATATATAAATAAAAGTATTAATAGACTGAACGTGATACTTTTGGTAATTTTCAGAATTCGAATTTTATCATTCCAAAATCCATCCTTTAGTACACACACGTTTTGAAATTTTGAAAACATGAAACAATATTTTTACTATATTGAAACAAGATTACGCATAATTTAGATTCGTAAAAATGCATTTTGTTTTAAGTAAGAAATACATTCATAAATAATAGGCGAGTAAAAGCTATCCTAAAGCTCTGAAGTTTTACAATATATCAATATACCAGCAGAATTTTATTTTAATACAAAGCATGGCGGGTCAATAACGTTTACTTTTCAATAAAACTTACTTATAACAGCAAAAAACATGCACTTAATGTAGGCCAATGGGTTGTTTCTGACACTTGTCTATTTCTAGGTTACACATTTTCGTTACTTATTCATAGTGATACTCTACTGAAACTTGGTTTAGATGATATATTTGAGGGCCCATTGACGTATAAACCCCCAGTTTCGTGGATAAGTTGAAATAAATAGGACCGTATATGGAAAACGTTGTCAAACTTGGGCTGACAGCCTGTCGTTTTCTCTAACATTTTATACGCACAAATAATGCATCAAGTGGAACAGAGTTCAAGTTTTCATAAAATGTCTTTTTGAAGTAGGCTATCATGACTATTGATAATATGCTCGAGTATTAAATATCATACATGTATTCGCAAGTGAAAAAGAACATATAATTTTTGTAATATTAAACTACAGGGAAGATAAACTGGCTATCATACATGATGGACTAAAATGAGAACTTCTGTAGTACTGTTATCTACGTTTCTGGTTCATAAACAAAATATTTCAGTCATTTTTCAGATGAATTGCTTTGACTTGTTAAACTGTAAAAGTTGGTTCCAGAAACAATTTTATGTAAAACTTGCAGAGTGAATTTCTATTAAATTTAAGAAAAATTAAGGTTCACAGTATTCGTTTTCCTTTAATTTAATCATAATTTAGAAAGTTTCTCCAAGTGATTTAAAGATATTTACAAATTCAGATTTAAAATTCAGATTAGGAGAAAGTATAGTTCAGTGAGATTTTGTAGTTTTCATAGATGGTATAATCACGATGAAATCTTTACGTCCCCCTTTAACTTAATTAAAATATATATATATATTTTTTAAACCGATTTTTATGCATTAGAGCCGAATATGAACTTTGTTATAAATTTCATATTCTTTTCTATCTTTAATAATGAAGCTGAAAAAATATTCTTATAATATTGTTACTGTGGGTTCGGCTTATAAAAATCTATACCGCAAATGCTAACATCGTTAAAAAAGCACGCTTTCATCAAAATTGAAATTCACCGCAGAAAATAGAAAGTGAATTTCACGAACATCCCTCTGAAACATATCGACTTAATTAAATTGTAGTGAAAATACATACATTTTTGTTTTTTTTATTATACAAGAAAGGAATGCAGTTTGAGAAAGTGCCTAAATTAAATTCTAATCGAGTTTTCACGAGACACGATTTTTACAGATGTACAGTAGCTAACTCTTCCTGTTAATATTTCTGTTTTTATAACAATTCTTTCCCATAAAAACACCCAGAAATTATCGTGTCATGGAGTCTACATGAATTTCTTAAGGAATGCAAAATCTTTATCCAATACTCTATCTACTATATAATAGCGTAGTAGATCTTCCTTTTCTGGACAAACTGGACGTCGCACACAGACAAATGATACACCAAAATGCTCAGTTTGGCGTCGCATTCCGGCATGTGAA
>JAQGBW010006115.1:0-11022 GCA_034698625.1 Julus scanicus
AAGAACTGCCTCGAAATTCCTTCAAAAATTGACCACTCTACCCCCTGTACTCATGGTGTCCATTTTAGCCCAGACTCCCCCCCCCCTCCCCTCATGTACGTCCTTAATTTTATTTTGAAAAGTAGGGTGTTCAGAAAATTTGTTGGAACATACAAAGGCCCATCCCACCTCACTGCCAATTATAATATATTTTCCAAATTTATCTGATTAACGGACATTTCCTGATCTCGAAGGGTAATTCCAGCATGCAATTAGCGTTAAACACAAATTTAGGCATAATTCCAGACTTTCCCGAGGTTTTAAAAATTAAAAGTACATTTGGAACTGCATTGACCCTTTCACTGACCTTTAATACTCAATTAAACACAAAAAACAAAAACTGAAAAATATCATTAGTGGACGACCATAATGCCTTTCCCCCTCCCCTGTCCACGTGATGTCCACATGCCAGCAAACCTACCCTTCCCCCCCATTTTGAGGACGTCGTTTTTGAATGGCCCCTTGGTCAAGTCAGGGACACAAAGTAATATTATTCCATATTAGCATAAAACATTGCATGATATGGCACATAACAAAAAGTGGAAACATGATATATACTACTTTAATGCATAGATTTATGAAAAAACTGGTTATTTTATTAATTTTAATTGGGAAATGATGTGCATGAATTGATTAGAAAAAGGTGCAAGTCCATGCACCATATATTTCATTCTATATTTTTTGGAGAACACGATGTCATCTTTGATAAATGAAGTCGCTGCCAGATAACAAATAATTTTATAGAGCAAATGCCACATAAAAGCGTTGTATCCTACGACTGCGCAAGATATTGATTCACACATCAAAACGAAGAAATGCGTTTTTTCTTGTTTCAGACAAGGGAACATATTGAGCATGGAATCAGACACATCCGTGAGTGTAAAAAAAATAAAATACTTCGTAATTCGGGTTCATATTTTTTTCTGACATGTATTTATCTGGCTTATCTTACCGCTTGCCAAAGTCGACATGCGACGCTTTTTTTTTCGTCTGTTTTCCCAAAGGAAACGAATTATTATAGAAAGAAGAATTTTATTAATCTAGAGAAAAACGAATTGAACCCTTTTCAATCATTGTGCCGTTATATTGCACAAATTCAGACAGTTTCGAAAAAAAATGTATCGAATCCTAGCTACGTTGAAAGTTGATCCGTTATGACAGATAATTTAACACTGAAAAAGTGCAAACTGAAGAAAAATGTGCATGGAAATCCTTTAAAAAAAAACATTTTATCTTAAGAAATCATCCTTATTCAATACAGAAAAGGAAGAATGTATAAATAAGACTAAATTTATCCTAGAACTATTTTAAGTAGATTTGCATAAAGAAATGGTGAGCAATTTATCATTATCGCCACTTGGAATTGAGTTCAGTGTGATTTACACAGGCCTAATTAGTGCAGAAATGCCATTAAACTTTTACCAAATGAAACAACCCGAGCAAAGCACTCCATATAAAGGTCTTTATACCCAATGGCAATACGAATAATTTCTATTTTCAGAAACATGTTTACCGCATCGAAAAACTTTGGTTTGCATTTGCAATTAGGCCTGATTAATTGGAAGCAGCAGCTTAAAGAAAATTCGGAGAAAAGAGCCAACTATAAGATTATGAAATGCTATATTTAAACTGAATATAGAAATTGGAAATCAATAACCCACAAGAACAATTTAGAAAAACAGATTATGCTTTATGAAACCATTCCAAGTTTCAACAGAGGGAATATGAATAAAAATAGTGTCAATTACAGATATTTTTTATCGCAAAATGATTGGGTTCTCGCAACATTTCTAACACAAATTGTGTGAAATATGGCAAATGACTTAATGACGTAGTCAAGAGTAAAAGTGGGTTAGTCGTGTGACTATTAGGCGATAAGATCTGCTCGTGTAATCAATTTTTATAAAAGCGAGGTAATTGTTTAGTGGATTCTAATTAAAAATGTGATGTGCTGACTTGCAAATTTGTCGAAAGCTGAAAATTGTTTCGCCTATTTTTGTTAATGGGTTCATGAAGATGAAAATGTCATCGTTATAAAATTATTCTATTTTTTGGTACATGCATCAGACTTCCCTCGTGGGCGGTTGTAGAAACATTACATGGAAACTTAAAAGCACTTCATTTAAGGAACTTGCATAGCTAGTGGCTATAGTTTTAAAGAACAATTTCAAGAAACTGTTCCATTTTTGTTCCAAGTACTCGTACAATTTAGCTACGGGCCAAGAAGGTTAGGAGACCAAGTGCATTTTCTCACTATGCTTGTGTTTTACAATCATCTGTGAAGTGGGAATCTAATTAGGCAAATGGTCAATAAACATTCTAGAAATTATGATATCTTCATACATATCCCGCTATTGGACTTTTAATATTACAAACAGTTTAGTCATAAAACGCCATCTGGTGTGGATAATGAGCAACATAAACTGAACGCTATGAATGGATGATGTTTGACCCTCTTCCTTAAACCCTTGCCATGGTTTAGAAAACACCATTTTTGGAGGGTTTAACCATGATCAACTACTTAATCGACTGTTAAACTTTCATTCGATTCTAAGGCTATAATCACCTTTAAATAAACAAACCAACACTGAACGAAAATTCTATGAAAATCATCAGATGAATCAGCGGCCTCAGGCGCCGTTGGCTAGGGGCGCCTAAAGTGTTAAAATGAACTTGTTGTATTATATATTAAACTCATTATTGTTGAAACTTGATAAGTTCATTTATTTTAAGTAACACGATACAAACAATTTTGTTTTCCAGACACCCGTGGACGAGTGGGAAGAGTGGGTTGGGCGCAAATTCGGATGTTTTGTCCTGGGCGCCAAATATCCTCGCTACATCACTGATGATGTGTCCAGTTATATGGAATGTCATCTATGTTTACCTCCACAACCAGAAGAATGGTCCAGTAGCAAACACTATAATTAAGATTTGAGGCGCACTGCAACACTCATTGGCTCATTTTGGAGCCCTCTATTTAAATGGAGTAAACTAATCTTAATTATCATCATCATCATCATCATTATTATCATCAATAGCTTATATGTTCCACACCATACCTAATAACCGAATAATACCAATAATGTGAAAATAATGTGGTGCTCCGCCATTCATAGACTTTGGAAATCGTTTGCATATATGTTTTAATGTAGTACAGTGATGTAATGTATATTATGTGCGAGAATTTTTTTTTTTCATATCTTCCGCGTTCCAACTGAGTTAAGTGTACACATTATTAATAATAAAATTGAGCTCGGCTAAAAGGCATCATTTATTGTTCCAACGACTCCTAATTGAATACCCTGGCGATGACGTTTGTTGCGCAAAATTCCATCCAGTAAAATAATAGTACCGAACAGCGTCAATTTCGAAATAATGGCTGATCCAAATGGCACAAATTCCATATACAATGGCGAGTATTGCCTTTATTTGTTATCTACCTCCCGAAAGGCCATTTTTTTGCAGCAATACCATTATACGAAACTGCCAAATGTTGGTTTAACAAGGATAAAAATCTACGCTTTCATTTTTTCCTTCTGGCAACATCCAATTTACTTTCTCTTATTTTAATCTAGGCTTATAGTGGTCAACCTCATCGTTGGCTTTTAGACATTGCTGCCAGAAAGGCGGTCATCGTAATCTCAAGATAGGCCTAAGACTCCTTCACACACTCGACTTTAGATGAACCAAGTTATTTTTTAAAGCCAACGTGAATGATAGTTGTACTTGTATATAGATATTAAAGAGCGATGAATCTATTTCATGACCACAGCATCTTAGAAAAAAATCCATATTTTTGTAGTGGGCACATCTCGTATAGCTACTAGCATATACTGTAAGACAATATCTGAGAAGCAGTAAGATTGGGAAATATTCGATAATTTATAATCTCTGAGTAGGGAAAGACTTTTCAAGAATTCCCAAGGAACAAATGATCCAAAAATGACCTGACGATCCCAACATCCTTGACCTGATTAGAGATATCTAATGGTGTGCCACAATATAAAAATTCATTCTTTGTGTCCATGAAATAAGGTTGTGCTATCAGTTTGACATTTTGTAGTAGTGTTAAAACACTGAACCACATTCAAAAATAGCTAAATCTCAATATAATTCCAATATTTATAATGAAAATGTACAAGTATCTGAAGTATCTCGTTCAAATAAGACACATTATCAGCAAACGAATCATCTTTAACATGGTGTTCAACTTAATAGGGCATATTGTAAAAAGCAATTACACGCATGTATTGATAGCATCTGTATAGATATTCGTCACGCCTAGCAAAACGAGTGATTTAAAATGTAGGGAAAAAAGTCGATAATAAAAAAAGAAATTCGAAACTGTGACAACCACCATTTGAACGCACCAACTATTAGGGCGAGGGATTTTCTCCTTCAAAACTGCAACTTTGTCAACCACTCTTGCATATAGTGCGAGCATTTGAAACTGAAAATAGGCAGAAAAAAATGTTGAGTGATACTTATTGAATTGAATTTAATGTGAAAGCTAACGTGTTGGGCCTACTTCACACATCCATCATTATATACTGGTATACGTGAAGACTAACGGTCTACCTTCAAAGCTTTGCCAAAAGCATACACAGACAAAGGAATGTTATGCAGATTTCTACTTTATGGTACACTAACATTGTGACTGAAATGACAAACGTTTACAACTACAACGATTCTATCTGCACAAACATAACAAGATAATACAGTAAAGAAATCCATTCCAAATCTACATGCATTTAAATCTATTCCAAATCAGGCAAGTGAGGGAAGGAAACATGGCCCTGTATATGTCTATGTGGCACCACATGTATTTTGATTACAGTTCCATATAACTAAATTGATAATGAACATCAAAAAGTTCAGCACCCCCTGGTGGAGCCTTTAACATTGCATTTTCCAACATGGCTGCGTCTATTCACTCCAATGCACTTGTGTTGATTTGAGTGTTTGATTGTTGGCTGATCGTTTTTACCTGTAATTTTTGATCCCCAACTGTGAAAAAATAAAAAATAAATAAATAAAAAAAAATTTCACCAGAAAAATGCTGAATACGAACCGTATTAGAAAGTTTCACCTTTATGTTGCGCAAAAACGAATTTTGTATACGCTCGAGAGACATCACATTTGTCATGATTTTTATTCAATTTTTCCACTTTGGCCTTCGTCTGCTGAAGAAAATTGCTTTATGCAAATCAGAAAACTGAAAGCAGCCAAAACATTCGGCAGATGACCCCGTACACACTTTTATTAAAATTTAGCGAATACAAAACAAATTGGTTTCTCACAAAACATGTTCAGCAAACCAACGTAATTTAAAATATATGTATAAATTTAAGAAAAATTAATTTAATCTTATTCCAAAAGAATACGTTTAAACATGATATATACAAGTATCTTCATCTTGACATTAATAAGAAACATAAGTAAACAAACTTGTTGCTTGTAGTTTTACTCAGCTAGGGAAACGAAGTTTTCAAACGCTCCACAGCACAAATTTGAATCTAGAACACGTTCGAGAATCTAATGTATACACTCAAAGTTTGAGTGAATCCAAATTCAACTTTCAATTGAAATGGAAATAGTTTTACAAATCTATCCATACATAATTTTAACTTTTGAGACTACCAAAAATACAGCCAAGTGGGCCGAGTCCCACAATACGAGCTTAAACTTCAATTCAACTCAGTATCCTACAGTCAGGAAATAAATGCCATATGGTAGGGGGATCGTGACCAATCATTTCAGGAGAATGCTCATACATCAGTAGCAACTATACGTTGTTATAAATTGAATTTTTACTAAATCTGGACTTTCGCCAGGAAGGTTATTCCATCGTAGTCACATGTAAAAAAAAGGACCGAGGCATGGTTAGCATCGCATCCATATTGGCACGAAGCTTCGTCAAAGGATTTGATTAATTATGTCATGTCTACTCCTGTAGTGGTCGTTAGGCGTTAAAATATGGGAAACAAGATGTGAATTACAAAAAAAGATTAAAACGTTTGAATAATAAATAATCCCAAAGATAACTTTTCGCGTCTGGACCTCAACGTGTCCCAATTTAGAGAGTGGAGCATACATTTTTGTTACACTCGCGGAATGTTGGTAATCGCCCTTAACAAATCTGGCTGCCCTACGCTGCCTATAGGAAACTGATCCGAAAATAATAATAAAAAAAAAAAACAAGTTCATGACCATAACCAAGACTACAGGCCTTTTTATCGATAAATGTTAGATTATGTGATGGTACATGTATGACCCCATATATCTTCTGGAGAATATCATTAATATAAGAGACATATATTCATGACACCATATCATTTTTCCACTTGGGTTATTTCGATCTGATAAAACACTTTATAATTCATTTATGCTTACTTCAGGGAACGTTCAAGTATCTTTTGAGTGCCAACGCAGCTCAGAGTATGAATAATATCGCATTTACAAATATTCCAATGTGGCCTATTTTTTTTTTACTTTACACTTTCAATAGCAATTTAAAACCCCACATATATATTCTATCCTTCTGGTTATAGCCATTTCAATTAAAACGTCAATTCCAATTGTCATATCTCTGAATAGGTGGATCTACTAGTTCAGAAGTCATATTTCAAATTCTTGTGCATGCAAGAAGCCATCAGTTTGGCGGTCATGCCTCATAGACCAAACGACGAAGACGACATTGTAAAGAAGTAAGGCGTTCCACAAAGCATATATGACAGTTTACAAATTAAAAGCACGTGTCGTTATGCGAGTTAGCAAAAAGCCGGTGGTGTGCCAAGAAAAGGTTTCTTTTGAACTTAGGTGGGCTCACAAGTTGATTGATTCAAATATAAGCCGTATAATCGCGTTTAACGTAAACTTGTGACGACGTTGCAAAAACTTATGTTACAAGAAGAGAAATTACGTCGGTCTTAAGCAGGATATGAAGGATGGAGCGGCGCGTAATAGCGAGTAAGTTATTTTTATTTACAATGCTGACAAGTAAATTGCAAACACTGAGAAAATGGCAGAAGCCAGATGTCGGCGAACCATAAGGGCATAAAAAAATAAAGTTTGGTATATCGGTTCTTGACTTTGTTTAGGCAACCGGCCAACTGTCAGGAATCTGTCACAACAGGCAGGAAAAAAAAACAGCGCGTATTAAAGTACCTGCATTTATAACGCAAATTCCTTAACATCCATATACAATCGCAGCCATGACAGTGTTTATCCCCTATAGCTTCCCAGGGTACAGAAATAAGCAAACACGATGGCCTACTTTTCCAGAAGAAGGGTTGCCATATCTCTCACCTATCACAAAATGCTACAAAGTATATGGCAACTAGGTCTTTCCTATATTTGCTAAATGATTGTGTATATATATACAGTTGATATATGCAGGAATTTTTGTCTAAGCCATAAAACTACCCCACAAGATGCATCTAATTTATTTACAATAATGTCATGAATAACTTAATGCAATGATTTCTTGCACATTCCCTCTCTCTTATCCGGCTCTCTGGTTTAACCGATAGTCTCAGAGTTGTAATAAATATATTAAACCGCCTCTAAACATTTTTATTCCGGAAGGCATAAAATGTAGATATGGCACAAAAATTGCATAAATACACTTTTGCAGTACACACATATTGAGCTACATTTTTCAGAAATTATATGTCAAAAACACAAATAAATTTTATACTGATGTTAATAACTAATCGCATAACAAATGAAAAATGCTACTATGTATATTTTATTAACATTATTTATTATTACTTAACACCAGAATAGCCAGATTCCACCCTTAACCGACAAAACTATATCTCCAGTCCTAGAAACCAGGACGGATAAGCGGAGTTTTACTGCAATTACACAAAAATGTAATTAAACAGAATATCATTTAAATTTTTCAACCACCATGTATGTTAATTTAGAGTGGAAAATTCTAATAAAAATCAGGATAGAGGAGATTGACTAAAGAAGGGGCAATTTCGATAAAAATCGCATTTCCATAAAAAACGGAATTTGACCGAAATCAGGTCGATTTAGGCAAACCTCTGTAATAAACTCAGCAGAATTGCAAATGCGGATACCTCCTGCCGACAATTAAAATATCTAACTGTACATTATGCATTTCAAATACCGCGTCCAGAAGGTTTTCGTATTGTTTACAAATGCCATGGGATAAGGCGAAGCTTATCTATGAACTCATCAAAAATTTAACTGTTTTGCATTTGGGAGTGTATATGCCTTTTTATAGACGCATTAAATTCATTTATGCGCTAATAAAATCTTGAAACGTGAACAATTGCTTGTTTATAGCGAATTTACGACGTCTTATATTCCGGTTTATCATAAGAGAAAACGGATGAAAAAGCAACGGGCTAATCGGGCTTTAAGCTTCAAATCGATCGCCATTGTAGCCAAGACGAATCATTGCAATAAATTAAAAGAAATAAAAATTAAGACGTTTTATTGCTTCTAATCGGAACAGAATTTCGGCTGCTGTGTACGGTTTAGCGTTAAATCTTTAATGTCCTCGTTTCAAAAATGGTTAATGCCTCATTATCACCGGGGTGGGAAAAATGCGGAAGGCACGTAGCAAGTTTATGAGAAATAGTGAAAAATGGCCAAAGTATATAATGATAATGATGATAATGATAGTAGTAATAATGATAATAATAATAATGAAGCATATACGTGTATTTATTACATGTCCTATAGGGGCATAGGCAAACGTGGAGTTCTAATTTATTTAAGTGAAAGCATGGATGCGTGAACAATGGTCTCAATTATTGTTGTGAAATAGAGTAACTATAGAACGGCAGCCATTTCGGCGATGAATATGAAAGCAAATGCTGATGCTCTGCACATGTGGTCAAAATGATGCCAATTAAGCGCCTGAATTAGCGAAATTAAGCAGCGAATAGGACGTCAAAATCTGCAACGATAAACCCAAAAAAGAGGTCTCTCTCTTCTACACCAGGAGCAACTACACTGAGTCATAAAAAAGTAGCACCCAATAAAAAAAATCACAACTTAGTGAACAAATTTTCCATTTAAATGAAATTTGTCACTTACATAGATAAATAGTGTAGGAACAAAAAACTTCTTCCGGACATGCGACAAATCTTGGATTTTTTTCATTTTGCAACTTGAGAAACAGTTGCACTGCTACAACGGGAAAACGCCACAGTTCATTGAACCCAACCACTGGCCACCAAACAGTTCGAACTTGAATCTAATAGACTACAAAATTTGGGGAGTTCCCCAGGAAAACGTTTACAAATCGAAGATTAATAAATTCGAAGATTCGAAACTACCAATTAAGAAAACTGGGATTGAACTCCGCCAGCATATAATAATAATAATAATAATAATAATAATAATAATTTATTTATTAAGAATATAATCGATTCGCCAATCAAGGAATGGCGCGTTAGACTCCGGGCTCGTGAAAAGGCTTCGAGAGAACATTTTGAGCACATTTTATAATTCATTTTTGTTCCTACAGTATTTTTTTATGTAAGTGTCAAATTTCATTTAAATCTAAGCATTTTTCACGAAGTTGTGAAGTTTCTACTTTTTTATGACTCAGTTTAAATATGATGCCTGGTTAAAACTAAGGTATGGTTATAAATTCGTTTTATGTATCTAGAATTACTAGAAAACTGCATGGGTTTGTTGCGACAACATCTTATGTATATGTTCTATGGAGAATTTCACATTTGACAGCCTATAAGCCGGTGTGGCCTAGTTTCTTTCTGTCTTTTGGTGTTTATGGACGACCTGCTATAACATGGTGTGCAATTACACATTAAATAGGCTAGGCAAATTTTAGACAGACCGTGCAACTTAAGTACACAAAGGAGTTTGTAGACTTTTAGGTAACATTTTTATACTCTAGTCTGAGGATCATCAAAACTGTGCCAGTTCTCTATGTATGGAACAAGATTTCAGAAATGTACTTTTATGTAGGGCTACTGTAAACTTTTTCCAGGGATAGCAGCTATAGTCATGTCTTATCCCAAATCGTAAAACTTTCGTTGTTTTGGGAGTGTCTTATTTGCAAATCTGGCCCAAATACAATTGTTTTCAGCACAAATTGAAATTCTAGTTCTCTTGGTTCAATTATTATTTTTGAATTTTTGGATAATCCTTGTAACTTTTCTTTGTTTTTAACTTTTTCAGTGATTACAGCCATGTGCTTATAGTAAATAGTAAAACTTTTTGGTTGTTTTTGGGCGTTTTCTTTATATAAATTAACCCAAATGTAATTGTCTTTAACACAAATTAAAATGTTAATTCTCATGGTTTAAATTCATTATCTTTTATGAATGTTTTGAATAATACTTAGCTAATGTTTTTTGTTTTTAACAAAGGCACCTGCTCTGAATTTCTACAATTTATTTGAGAAATGTTAACCGCTAAAACAATGGGGGATCTAAAACTTGCTTCACCCCTTTTGTATACACGCCCATGATATCAATTTGCCAAAAGTCCGTGTATGGTATGAAAATTTTTAAATAATTGCCACACTTTCTCATTTAAACTAGACCTATTATACAATGTCCAACAACTGTTATTTTCGTGAGATAAATATCGCAATACCATCAATATCGCTGGCTACAATGTGACATGGTTATCTGATAACCCAAAATAAAACCAATTTGATGCCAACCAAAACTTCCAGCCAATGGTTGCACGACCAATTATCGATTTCTGTTCCAATTGTAGACGGGGGGTAAAAAAAAAACTTAATATATTGTCGCGTTCCTAATTGCAAGGGTGGTCCTCAATAGTGTGTCAGTGTGGACAAATTTTTAACTAAAATTAATGAACTTATTATTATTCAACATAGCAATTTTATCTTTGTTGATTATTTTTATCCGCCATCACATCACAACCCATTAATTGTAAACTGGCGATAAAATGTATCTATCCTTCATAATACCTGGATAATAAATATTTCCACTTAGTTAT
>JAQGBW010006116.1:0-11019 GCA_034698625.1 Julus scanicus
CTGTTCACACACGTTTAGTTACTAAAATACTTGCCACTTGACTAAATTACTAGCTTAGTGTGAATCAGGCTTTAGCTCGCTCTGATAATTCTTCCTAAGTTTCTAGATTATGATAATACATCCACTATTTACTTTCTGTCAGAATATTCATGTAACATGTACTCTGTAAATGACCTACATATATGACAGTGATAGCGTCTGCAATTTGCAAATTTGCAAAATTTGTCAAATGAAATATTTCTTTAATATTTTAATCTAACTAGCTTTAAAAATTGGAATCTTAAACACCACTTTTATCATAAAACATCTTATTCTCAACATATAATTTGAAATTAAATGTAATTTGGTTATGGTTTACGTAGATTAATTTTGTTGTGTGCAATATTGCATTTTAAAAGTTGCCAAGAAAGATTAGTTCATTGATATAAGCTAAATTGTCACACTATCTGCGCCGAACACAAGAACGAACTAGAAGTCAAGGAATTTTTAAATATTCGTAGCCTATATAAATATCTTTTGTCTGTGCTCAGTTTATTTTATAGGCTATAATCACGCAAGATATGTATACATAACCGACTTATTAGCGCCATCTAAACGAAAGTGAGGATACTAATTTTAGAAAAAAAAGGCGGCATTTTTAAATCCAAAAATAACGAATACAAATGTTAACACCGAAATGATCGCTGTTTCGAAAATAGTGAAATACGCAATTACGACTAGATTTTAAACTTTAAAATTTCGATCTCATAATTACGAATACTTGCTACAAAACAAGAATTCAAAAAAATAATGTTTGTAATCGGAAGTACTATTTACACTACTGTTGCTGTAAATAGCTGTATTTACTTAGAAAATTTGCAAAAGTATTAAGCGTTAAAAGCTATTTTATTTTGAAAAACGTAAAAAATAATGCAAAATTATTATTTTCCTACAATTTTAGGTTTGAAGCTTTCTAGATTGCTATAGCGCTTCAGCTAAAGCAACCATTAGCCACAAGGCTTTCCAGAAGTGGTGCGTTCAAACAAAAAGGTCGTCCATAAACTATGTCTGTGTAATGTGGATAATTGTATCATTCAGGTTCAGTCACAATAGAGGAGGTCTACATTACATTTAGCGCCCTCTGTGGTAGTTTTAGGGTGTTTCCTGGGGGGACAGGACAAAAACGCGACATTGAGTTACACGTGTTTTTTTCGCTCTTCAAAAGGGTTTTTAAAAATTATGAAGAGGAATTGTTGTGTTCCATGTTGTAAAAACAACTTTAGAAACGTGAATTCCAAGATTTCATACCACAGGATCCCTAAAAACTCCAATATAAGAAAGAAATTTATTGAATGTATGGAAGTGAAACGCGTGGTGACATTCAAATAAAACCCCGTTTTGTTTAAATAAAATGGTTTGCACGTGGCCTACACGTTCTCAAAGTGGAATTTCCCCTCTCAAATTTCAAAAACTTACGATAAATTTCCCAAATTTCACAAAAATCCGTTCCTAAAAGAGCAAAATCAATGGAAATGCTATATGGACGACGTTAAGCTGTACGTCCACCCAGAAAATTTGGCCACTAGAGGCGCTCATGCATGGCACATGCGCCGTTTTGTAATGTAGACCTCCTCTATTGCACGTACACAGCGTGATGCTCAATTTAGTGCCTGTCGAATATCTTCCATACGGCAATAATTAGGCAAAATAAAATTTTACAATTGAAGAATAAACAATTAACATGTGAATATTCCAGAAAACATGTTGCTTGTGACATTGTACATCCATTTCGCGTTTAGTGTGAATTATCCGGTAAAACCAATTAGAAACTTGCAGAGCATGGTTCTTCTGAGTACTTCCACTACTGGAAACAATCGTGCATTACACTTGTGCTAGGCAAGAAAACGTGTTGATCTTTAGTCCTTTAGGGGCCATTCAAAAAGGACGTCCTCAAGAGGGGGAGGGGGCTGGAGAGAAAATGGGGCAAAACCATTATGAAAGTCCACTAATAATGGTATTTTTCAGTTTTTGGATTTTCTGTAAAATTGAGTTTTAAACGCCAGTGAAAGGGAAAATTGACTCCAGAAGAAATGCGTCCCCAGTCCAAAATGTACATCAATTTTTAAAACCCAGAGAAAGTCTGGAATTATACCTAACTATATGTTATGTAAACACCAATTTCCCGTTAATCAGAAACATCTCGAAAAATGTCGTGGAATTGGGTAGCGAGACGGATGCTTGGAAATTTATAGGATGAGCCTTTGTATTTTTCAACAAACTTTCTGGACACCCGACTGTTAAAAAATAAGGACGTCCATGAGAGGGAGGAGGAGTAGCAGACACTATGTGTACAGGGGAAAGGAAACAATTTTTGAAGGAATTTCGGGGACGTCCTTTTTGAATGGCCCCTTAGTGTTTTCCTGTCAAGCACAGTTATATTGCATGTTTGCTACAATTTAGGAAAAACAAAAATTATCAGTTAAAACTTGCTATGCATAATTCATTGTGGAATTTTAATAGTACATATTAAATTAATTTGACGAAACTCTACAAGTTTATAATTGAGTTTTCTACCACATCTTTAACGGTTAAACTTTTATAATTGGATGAACCGAGAGATGGTTCAAAGTTAACCTGAATGCATGGGTTACTTTTGCACCACCCAACATGTTAACTGTTGTTTAATACATTAAAAATGGTACATTATTCGTAAATAAGTCTATGTAATATACATAAAAAATGTCTTACATGAAACAGATATAAGGCATAAATATAGAATTCAGCAAAAAGTGGCTCAAAGCTACCCTAATTGACTTTAACTAAACAAGTGCTTATAGCGCTTCCTAATTGTTTTTATGAATACATAACTAACTGGTTTTATTCGACAATTATGTAAATCCGACATCCTTAGTCAACATCCTTAAGTTATTTCAAATAAAATCTCGAATAAAAAAATGCTAAATCAATAAATGTCCCTGGACTAAGCTATGACACTAAATGAAAGATAATGTCATTGGTCTAATCCTCGTTATGATTTTTTAATTTTTAACTTAAATTAAAATTCATTAGCATGCCATGCTTATCAATAAGGAAAAAATATTGACCCCCATTTTAGTAAGTATAGTAAAACATCTACATACTATATATGATGCAGACAGGTTTTTTCACCAGCAGGATTAATTAATTAACGCTATCAAAGTTTTTATTGCATATGCGGTTGTAAGTCGTGATACATGTAATAGAAATTAAAAAAGCCAAATAAAAAGATGACTGGAAACAATAAATGTAATAATTTGCTAAATATATCTACGAATTTTTATTATTTTTTAACCCCCTTGTACCAAAAACTTTGAAATTTGTTGAGGGAAATATTTTAGAAGCTGCCGACTTAATTGAGTGATAATGTTCATGGAATCCCCTTTCTAATATTATCTAAATTCCATATGAAAATTCAATTTTTTATACTCCACAACCAAACTTCATTAAAATAGGAATTTCATTCAGGTTTTAACGCAATTAGTTCAGCCATATTTTGTAACCTTGCACACTTGCATGCTCACTAACTCGACATGTACCATGACAGAGTACAAATTTCAAGAAAATCACTCAGACGAATTAAATGACGAATAACAACATAAACTGGCCTTCTAAAAGTTGTACTCCTATCGTACATTGCGGCGATAACCTTTCACATTTTCATTGTATAATGACTGATTTCGCAAAATTGCCAAAACCAAGGCAAGACATGAGCTCACTTTCCTATTCGTACGGTCTCCTGCATCTTTACTGAGCATGTATATTTAGTTGGATACCAGTATATGCATACAATGCAAGTTTATAATAATCACAAAATTCAAATCACTATATTTACTAAATTTGCCAAAATTAGTTTTGAAAATAATTCTAGTCATATTTCTTCCTTATCTGTTCTTGAACTACAAATAAACATTTTCATTTAGCGCATGTGGTACTAAAATACTTCCTCGTTATATCTTATAAGTTTCCAATAACGTTTAGTATGCAAAATTGTGTAAGAAGTCTCACAAATTTAAATTTTAAAAAAATCATAAAATTCATTAGCAATTCTACAATGTATTATTATAAAGCACCGGTGTACAAGCAGTTAATTTCAGCCGATTAAAAAACAAATTTACATGAAATCGGTTAAATGTGCAAGATAATCACGAGGGTACATTATAAAGAAAGCGCATGCCCACGTGTATTTTTCAACTGATTTGTGTTTTTAGTCGGTTAAAATTAATTGCGTGACCACCCTCAACGGTTAATTTTAGATTTTTCATCAGTGACAAAGTGTAATAAACTAATGTGCACATTAAAGCATTAAACCGATTATCTCACTCAATTTTCTTTATATATTTAAGCAGGTCAACTACCTCTGGCTTCTACACACGATTTGAAATAAGCTTCATGTTGATTGTTTGCTGAGGATTTACATTTCGTGTCTACAAAACGATTTTTTATGCTTCATAGGTAGGATTTTTTATGTTCACATTCCCCTAATACAGGAACCTAGTCCATTTTTGTTTTTGTTAATTGATGCTTGTAACCAGTGTAAAATCAAAGTGTTTTTACTTGTAAGTTTTATGGGAAAAAAATCCCTTAAACGTCCAATACGATTTTTTGGTTTACAACATAGGTTGTGAAATAGGTACATTGTTGAATTATACGGTAGGGATATGTCCCGATGCTCAAATAAAATAAGAAACACATAATGAAACAATGTAAAACAAAACCATTTAAGCGAATAGATTGTATGACAATTTTGAACAATTTTTTTTTGCAACATAGCATCCTCGATTTTTCAGACGCGTTTTTATCTCAACGAACTGATTTAAGATAAAACAATAAACTTATTTTTTCACAGGTCCCACCCATTTAATAACTACCTTACTTCTTTTACCTACACTACTTATACAACGTAATTGCACTAAGAAAAAGCATAGCTGATATATCATTGGCCAGTTTACCAGACTGTTACACATTTTCTGAGTATATAAGACGTTAAATTTCTACAGAAGATAATCATTCCTTCACTGTTTTAGCAGAATATTGGACAAAGTAGTAAAGCATCATTTCCAGCATGGGAAAAATGGTAAGCAATCAAAGTTTGAATCTTGTGATAGACAAATGTCGATGTTTAGAATTTCCATTAACATTATTCAAAAGGAGTTCAAAATGAAAATAAGAAATGGAAACTACTCAATGAAATCTGGCTTAACACCTAATAAAAGTTTATGATGGCATTAATTTAAATCAGGAAATAATAGGAAGTACAACTAACTAGGAAGTAAAACTATAAACCTGTAGTGCCATAACTTTCATCTGAATTTTGCAAACTTATAAAAGGAACAGCCCACCAAAAAAAAAAAAATTAATTTGCGTTTATTTTCTTATCTTTATAGACAATCATTGCCGTAGCCACGGTGATCGGCGCTTTGGCTGTTTTTGTGGCTGTTGAAGCCGGTGGCTATGGTGGTTACGGTGGAGGAGGTTATGGCGGTGGTGGATATGGAGACGGTGGCTACGGAGGTGGTGGTTACGGAGGCGGTGGCTACGGAGGTGGTGGCTACGGAGGCGGTGGTTACGGCGGTGGTAAAGGTGGTTATGGCGGCGGTGGCTATGGAGGCAGTGGCGGTTATGGCGGAAGTGGATACGGAGGAAGCGGCGGCTATGGCGGCGGTGGATACGGAGGCAGTGGCGGCTATGGCGGTGGTGGCTATGGAGGAAGTGGCGGTTATGGCGGCGGTGGATACGGAGGCAGTGGCGGCTATGGCGGTGGTGGCTATGGAGGAAGTGGCGGTTATGGCGGCAGTGGCGGTTATGGCGGCGGTGGCTATGGAGGCTACAAGAAATAAGAAGTGTTGAAGAATTAATTTATTTTGTAGAATGAAAAGATTGAGCCATTTTGTATTATGATTGTCATCATCTAATTGTATAGGATTTATTTTTGCTGTGATGAAAAAGCAATGTATGTAAATTTTAAAAGAATGAAGATATTTTTTTTGTAAATAAAGTAATGTGTCGAACAAATATGTAATGACTTATACGTATATGTTTCAACTTTAAAAGATTGAATATTTAATTAGTTTGATTTTCAATGGAGAAAATACTATAAGTGTAGTAACATAAAAAAAACAATCAACAAATTTCTATTAATCTTTTAAAATTTGTAATATAGCGTGCACAGCAGCATAAAATTACTATAAAAATAAAAAAATATTAAGAAAACGAATAAAGAAATTCAATGCAAAACCAAAAAGAGTTTCACCAATGAAAATTTGAATGAATTTTGATACAAAAATGCACACTTTCGTGCAGTTTATTTGAAATATTCATTTGTTTTCTATAATTTGTAGAGATTGATAATAATTCTACCAAACACACTTGCAAATTTGCACTAAATATGTGTATCCTGCATTAGCTGCTTTCAGTAAACTGTTTTAACTTTTATCAGCTATACTAAACCATAGAGTATATATAGCATGGCGAGTTTTAAAATATATCACAAAGTGTCACAAATAAATGACAAATAATTGAATTGAATTGTACAATAGATATCAGATGTTAATATTAATTAACGTCTAAATAATTAAGTAAAAATTACCAACAGTTAAATTCAAGAAATATTATTCTCAGTATGAGATCTCACCAAAATAATGTTATCGCTATTATGCAGAAATTGCACTTATAAAGAATTTAATTTATTTCTCGGCAATCAATAGTAAGGTTGTTCTCCTAAAAGGTGGCCATCCATAGTTACTTGCCTGCTAACTCACAGAAACTAACTCACAGGAGCAGCGCACTGTCCTAAACCCGTCAAGACTGCCAAAAAAACAGGGCAAATTAGCACTGTCTAGTCGACATAAAGTTCAACGTCTCTCAAACAGCACCATGATTCTTGAGGCACTAGACATATGCAAGATATACATATTATATATTGATAATAGAATATCAATATTAGGAATCAAGCATATGAAAATCTGAAATACATACAATACATCTATCTAAACTTGTATGACTATGGCTACATAAATTTGCATAAAAACAAATTTAATATATATATAGTATATTTGCATAACACGTTTCCAAATCGTGTCCTGAATGTATATTTTTTTGTTAACACTTTAAAAATTATTGTGCTAAATAAGAATGTATGTTTTCTTAAAATTCTTATTTAGCATTATTAGTGTGGTGCTGTTAATAGTATCGCCATAAAATAAGTGATAAATTATGAAACACTGAGTCGTTTTACATATGTCAATGCAGTAAAGTTCAAATTTATGATACAAAAGGGAGTTACACCAGAATATTTTAACATATTTTAACATATTACTAGAAAAATTTGAAATTTGAAACTATAAATTCAATCTGATGCACCTTTGTGTACAGCTCAGGATTCTCACTGATTAAGACATGTTTTTTCCTCAGTCATCTGATACAATAAAACCATTTTTTACTGACTCCACCCATTTAATAGCTAAGCTTCTTCCATTTACCTCCAACAGAGATTAAATGCACAAAAAAATAAGCAGTGATATCATTGGTTAGTCTACCAGAGTGTTACAAATTTTCTGTGTATATAAAGCGATTCATTTCTGTATTTAGTCACAATCCCAACGTTGTTTCCAAAATATTTAGTGAAACATACCTCAAAGAATAATTATCAACATGGAAGGAAGGGTAAGAGACAAGATATATATACTTTTTCTGCTATTAGCAATTTCAAAAAGTTGTAGAATTAACTTTTTGGTTGCACAAATATTTCGAAGATTTCATACGAATAGTCACGAAAAATCAATTATAAAGTTTGTTTCAATCTAAAATCGAATTATTTTTATTTACGAAACCGAAGGATTCAGCCAAAAACTTTATTCCATCCTTGTGAGCATTCAACATATGATAAAAAACTGAATTCTTGATGTAACCAATTGTGTAAAAACATTTTAAACATTTGTCAAATTTTTAACCATAATTCTGCTACAAATAAATTGCGAAAAATGTTTAATATGTTCGAAGCATGCATATATACTTATCCATTTGTAAACTGTTATTATCTGTTTGTGTGATGTTATTTATTATTGGTGCAATGGCTGATACAATTTTTAATCTATAGGTAATTTTCGCAGTGACCACATTGGTCAGTGTTGTGGCACTTTTTTCTGCTGTAGAAGCCAGTAGGTATGGCGTTGGAGGATATGGAGGCGGTGGTTATGGAGGAGGAGGATATGGAGGCGGTGGTTATGGAGGAGGAGGATATGGAGGCGGTGGTTATGGAGGTGGTGGATATGGAAACGGTGGTTATGGAGGAGGTGGATATGGAGGGAGCGGCGGTTATGGCGGTGGTAAAGGAGGAGCTAGCTATGGAGGAAGTGGAGGATATGGAAGCAGCGGGGGCTATGGAGGAAGTGGTGGTGGAGGATATGGAAGCGGTGGTTATGGAGGAGGAAGTGGAGGATACGGAGGCAGCAGTTATGGTGGTGGCAAAGGAGGGGGTGGATACAGTGGCAGCGGTGGCTACGGAGGAAGTGGTGGTTACGGAGGTGGTAGCGGTGGATACGGAGGCTATGGTGGAACCGGTGGATATGGAAGCAGCGGTGGATACGGAGGAAGCGGTGGTTACGGAGGCACTGGTGGTTATGGAGGCGGCAGCGGTGGTTACGGAGGCAGCGGTGGATACGGAGGCGGCAGCGGTGGTTATGGAGGCGGCAGCGGTGGTTATGGAGGCGGCAGCGGTGGTTACGGAGGCAGCGGTGGATACAAAGGCAGCAGCGGTGGCTACGGAGGAAGCGGTGGTTACGGAGGCAGTGGTGGTTACGGAGGCAGTGGTGGTTACGGAGGCAGTGGTGGTTACGGAGGCAGCGGTGGTTATGGCAGTTATAAAAAATAATTCACATGCAAGTAACAATGCAATTTGTAAATTAGACAAATATTTTTCAAACGTTTCATTGAAATTCATAAATCATATTTCGATGCAATGACATGAATGCCTGTAATTTATTAAGTGGCGCGATGTTTTATTTTTGTAAATAAAGTCAAGATTTGTAGTGATTTACTTGTATGTAGTGTTCGAGATTCCTTTCTTAATGATGATCCAAACACACATGAATCCACATCTGGTTAGCAACTTCAATATAATTTCCATATGCGATTTCACTTGTAAAGGTTACTGCAAATTCACATATCGCCGTTTCAACACGAAGTAGGTATATCCCTGAATTATTTTAAATATATAGACCTCTTATTAAGACATAACAGTCATGTTTGTATTTGCAATATCATGCATTATACTATATATTAAGTTATAATCTCTTTATTTTCTTTTTCTTGTGCTCTCAAATGAGCTAGCATCTTCAATTTTTTTAAAAATACAAAATTTAAATTTAAATTTAAATTATGCAACTGTCACGAGATATTTACCAAATACAGCAAATACATTAATATTACATTACAAACTACTTGAACATTTTAAAATAAATGCATCCACAAAATAAAAATTGTGGTTTATACTACACATTCCCTAATACAGTTGAACCCCTCTAAAATAATACCCGTTAAACTCATTATCTCCTCTAAACTAATACAAACTGATGGTCCATGCAGCTCGGGCTCCATAGTCAATCCTCCTCCCTCTGATTCAACGATATTAGTTTATAAAGGTTATAACTGCACATGGGTGTAGTGATAAGCATATTTCACTGGTCGATGATGCATTTTATGGTCTAAAACTGATAAATGCATCTTCTTTAGTTGAATCAATTCATTGCAACGCTCCTAAGATGTCTTATACATATCAAGGCAAAATAAGCCATCAAGATACTGTACATAAGGTAATTTGTCCGTGATATTAATTCGCAAAAACGCTATTGCCCTGGTGAAAAACAAACAATAGAAACCAATAGAGATTTCTATTGGTTACTATGTTATTTGGACACTTTATTGGTTTTAATTGTTTTCTATGGTTCCTGTATTGACTTTATTGGCTTCTATGGTTTAGCTGTATTGACTGAACAATAGAAAAACAACGGAAAACAATGGAAACCAATAGAAAACAATTAGAAATCTTTATTGTTTTTTTTTTTTTTTACCAGGGCGTGCAGTGAAATCGTTGAATTCCCGTGCAAAGGGTACCAAAGTCTTTATAATGCGATCTTAAAACCTGTTAAATTATAAAGATTTTTCAATATAAAAACAAGGCACCAAAAACAGTAAATTGCTTATTCAAGGCACTCGTCGTATTTTAATTAAATAGTTAAACGATGTGGCAATAGAGGATTCTTTCTGATATTTGTCCATCATGAAATTGCATCAATGGTTATTAACATTCATTGGCTTCGTGCAACAATGCCGCTAAGTATGATTTAGCAAACCAGAGATTTCCAATTCCTTATAACCTTTTTCTTTACAGAAATATTCTTTCTGCAAGCTTATCGGATAAGCAACTTATAGTTGTAATCCAAACTTGCAGATGACAATGAAGTAAACAAGATCATAGTTGATGCGCCACAACGAACTACCTTCACGTTCAACCTAACCATGTATAGCAAACAGCTTTGGCATTAAACATGAAATCCCAACTTATCAGGTAGTTTCAAGGTCTTCCCACATCGCGCCATATTTAAATGTTGGTTGCAACAAGCTGAATGTTTTTACTTTTAAACGTGCTACTAAATGTGATCATTCCCACAAAACACACAGTGTATGAAATAACTGATTTTTTAATTTCACGCACAATGGTTAGTATACCGATTATCTATTAAAATTAATAACTTGTGAAATAAAATGGAAGGTTAAGTGTACACTATTAAATACTTCAGAGATAAAAGAATGATCTGCACGCTAATCAAGTATACATATGTAAATATACACCGTACACCTATACCTCGCTATACGGCCGCTCTTACGTAATATGACCTTTTATAATTATGGCACTTTTTCGATTTACGGTCCACAATGTTTCGTTATCCGGTAAAAAAATGCTAATTGTTAGTATTTTTTGCATCAAAATAATTGATTCGTTAT
>JAQGBW010006117.1:0-11019 GCA_034698625.1 Julus scanicus
ATTGGGAGGGAGGCGGGGGGGATAGAAGGGGGGGGGGGGGAAATAATCGACGGGTTGTGACATCATTATGGAGGGGTTGTAGTAAAATTTGTGATAATTGTGACAAAGGGGTTAGGGGGTGTTTAAAAAGAGGAAAAAATGTGTGACATAATTTATGGATCACCCCTTTCAGCTTTTTACATTATCATCAAAAGGTATAATGAACTGATTGGCCTATTAAATAGCATATATGACCATTCTTGAACAACGTCCACAAACGACGTCACGTAGTTCCCTCGGTTTATAATCTCATATAACCACTCGCCACAAAGTGTCCTAGGCATAGGAATTCGGTTGTAACGAACGCATAGCTAGGTGCATCGAGGGTAAAAGAATGGACCCATACAGAGCCATATATGGTCATTTTGCATCAGGCCATTGGACGTTGTAACAGCATGGTAATCGTGTTGGTCAATGCGTTCGTTCACATATGGTAATGCACGTAATACGTACTAATGGGGCTCCTAATGGCGATGCGTTGTTATCGCGGACCTGTTTTCTTGTGTGAAAATTGGAGAAAGGGGCCGCCTGAACCCGGCCCCTTATATCAAAGTGGCATGTGCGCATAAGCGATAAGAGTAGAAATGACACATTCATCTGCCTTTAAATCCATTAGGTTTGTGCTAAGAGTTAATGGGCAGATTTTTATGAAACTAGCATCGTCGTCTTCGGAAATTTCTTAGTGTCTGGGGGTGAACTGATAAGAAACGTGCATGCGAATGGGATGGTTGGGAGGGTGGGCTACATCAGCACACGGGGGGACGAGGAATACGTGCCCACAAAACCACACTACCAATTGCTCTTCTGCACAATAAACTTTTCGTATTTTTGCAACGATGACATGTCAGAGATGTCAGGTGCGACAGTCAGAGCCAAGTTGCTCTCTATCACACCTTGAACTGGCTGCAAAACGATATCAATGAACAGTATCCGATCTTGTTTACGATTTTTATTTCTGATATGTTGGGGAAATGTTGATAATACTATCTCTGATTTAAAGATTTAGCCAAAACGTTGATGAATCTAATCTGTAATCTGGCAAGGACACTTGTCAAGTTGTGAAATATTATCTGACTTGCACTAGTAAATGACGTCACTCCTCCATTGCAAGTTGCAACATTATACTAGAAGCAATGATGACCAAGCTCTTTAGTGACCAAGTTCAAGATCTTCTTTGCGACCTCTACTATATACCTGAATTCATCCTAAATTTTGCTTTTTGTGTAAATTTTAGCATTATTTTTTGTATTAAGTAACATTCAGTACATTCAGTAATTAATGTGCACAATTTCAGGAAGCATAAATAAATGGTATCTTAATCACTTTCCAAATACTTTCCAACATGTAAACTACATATGCTGCTTACATGTTAGGCAAATTTCTAAAAATTAAAATTCAAAACCTTTGGAAATGTTTCGAAAAATTTTGAACATGAAAAATAACTACAACATTAATAAAATTAGTAAAAACATTGTTTTGCTCTTGATTTATTGATCTTGAAAAATTAAAATTCAAAACCTTTGGAAATGTTTCGAAAAATTTTGAACAGGAAAAATAACTACAATATTGATAAAATTGGTAAAAACATTGTTTTGTTCTGATTTATTGAAGGAAGAATAAGAAATTGCTTGGGAACTACTAAAAGTATACTGAGCATAATACAGAATCAATTAAACTATATTATATACTATCATATTATCAGTGTATATTATTTGATGAAATGACCCAAAGTTATTTCCAGTCTTTCAATAATTATGACTCATTGATGCTTAATTTGGTTTCTGTAAATAATATTTAGTTGTAAAAAAGATAACTAGCGTTTACCTTGGAAAACCACCAAATTCCCATTCTGAACAAATGTATGGTCCAGGCCTTAAAATGACAAACAAGTCCTCTTCTCTTGCGATCTCAAGATATGACCTATGTGAATAAAGAAAATAGTGTAATTGTTTTTGTTACTTAAACAATTTTAACCTTAAGGATGATTGTTAAGTGTCCGAAGTCTTTGAAATTTCAATTCGAATTTAATGAAAATAATGCGATTTAACAAAGGCTTCCATTTTTAAATTTTTTTGAGACATGTAAATAGTCTTTTTAATGACTGGTTAAAACAAATTGCGTTGCCTAACCCGTTGTTAAGGCATATGATTATTTTCAAATGACCCATTTATCTTTATAAGCTGGATTGAATATTTACAGCCACTCTTTTACTATACTTTTAATGTACTTTCATGAGATTACTTGAATGTATTGGCTTGTAAATAAATAAGTATTACCTAATATCCAAACTGTCTTGGAAGTTGAACTTTCCGGGCTGTTCTTCGTGTAAATTCCATGGCACATAGCTGTAAAAAAGCAAATTCAAACAAAATGATTCCCAAGGCTCTTTACGCCGATTATTTTTCCTATAAAGGGAATTAGGAAGCACTGAAACGCGTTCACTAAAAGCGTAAAAGTGACACTTTCGACCTTTACTTTGTTAATATTATTCCATGAGCTGTAACTATGGCTACAAATGAGGTTCACATGGGAACATCTCTTTTTCCAGGCCGAATTTGCCATCGCCATCGTGTTTTGATTTGCCCTAAATAAACCTAATGATTTTAATTTAATTGAGGCGCCAGTTAAGCACCTAGGGCGTAATGGAGAATCAGGCCCAATGTGCGATGTTCTAGGGCAATTTATTATGCACGCATGATGGTAAAGAACCTATCCATATGTGACGTCAATATTTTAGCATTAATTTCCCAAAGCGATGCATTAAATATTAAGAATTTCTATAAGGCAAAATTATTGTCTTAATCGTCATCATTATGGCCTCGAAGAAAAAAATAAATATGGCTTAAATTAACTTCCAGTTTATCTCGATTTTGTTTCAAATTTAATCTTAAATGAATTTTAGCATATTCTTATGCTCATTATCAGGTATTCTAACATCAGTTTAAATGCAAGAAGTATGTATAATCACAATGAGGTTTTATACATATATTTACTAGTGAACAGGTCTTTGAAATCAGATATACATATATTTTTACCAGAAATTAAAGCTGAGTGTGTATATTTGCATAAAAAACTTGAGTTCTATTTTTAACCATTTGAAACACCAGTTTTAGACCCTGCAAATCTGGATAAATTTCATTTAAATTGTGTAATTCAATTCAACTCAGTCAACTAGCAAATTCCACAATATTGAGATAAACAGCGAGATTTAGAAAATTAACCTAGTTTTTGTATAATAGGTACTGTATAACATTTCGACCTTCTTATAGGCTTTCATCAGTTGTCCATTCTAAATTTCACGTCAAATTATTAGGTGTTTGGTCGAAACAATTGTATGCTTACTATACGCCGAACTTGATAGTTGCTTAGAATGCAATATAGATGGCGCTACATTCAAGATTCAAGTACCACCAGGAAAAGCCATTGTTTACTATTAATCTTTGTATTATATACATTTTTTTTTGTTTATTGAAAAGCAATATCTATCATCTAACCCACCAATATAGTGAAAAATACATCTACATGTATGTTTTTATGTCTTTTACACAATTTAGTGTGTTATCAGGTCAAAACAGGACAGCTACACTAGGCCGATTATCACCTTGTATTTTTATGCTAATTAGTATATTTTTTTCTTTCCAGATGTTTTCGTTAGTACGAAGTACTGCCATACAAGTAACAATAATAACCGATGGACACATTTTCAACTGTGTGAACTTTGACTCCATCAAACTTGTGAATACCCAGGCGCCCAATCCTAACCATCAGCGCGCAGGAGCTTATGGATCCTGTGTTAGACCATTGTAGAACCGGTTACGTCGTATCCCACGAGTGCGTATCCGTAACCCTCAGATTCCCCATGTGTCCCAAATGGTCTAGCGTTCGTCTTTGGAATCACGCGGGTTCGATTCCCTGGATCGAAAGGAACCTAAGCTCCTCCCTCGAAGGAAGATGGGATTGGGCGTCGAAGACATTTTAAAACAAGGTAAGGTCCGTATTATTTTAACATTGTTGGTTATACACCGATTAGCCAATATATTAAAACCACATGTGGATTGCAGAGGATATTACCCACAGTTACAATTGAAGTAAAGGGCCCATGTGCACCGGTTAATGTTGGAATATCTTGGCCAGGTTTGGAAATTTCCGAAAAACCGGATATAAAAAAGAAAATATTTTTTCAAACTCATCAGAATAAACGTCAGACTTTGTAGAAATATTATAGTAATTGGTCATGGGAGGGTTCCTTAAAGATTTAAGGACTTAAAGATTTTTTTTAACCTCAGAATTCCCTTAAGGGGTGAGCCATAAATTATGTCACACTTTTTTGCCTCTTTTTAAACACCCCCCCCCACCCCTTTGTAACATTTGTCACAAATTTTCCTACACCAAAACCATAATGATGTCACAACCCGTCAATTACTTGTTAAAATACTTTAAAATATTTAAAAAAATTGATTTTAAACAGGACCCAAATCTTTTTTCCCGACTGCTATTCAAAATTTCAAATATTAAAAAAAATTTACCGCATATTTTTTACAGTTTGAAATAAATTTTGATTGTGTGATGTCACATTACCGAACCACCACCCTTCACCCCTTGGTCACCATTGTCACAAAAAACAAATAACCCACCCACCTCCCTAGGTGTGACATAATTTTTGAATGGCCCCTAAAGTGTCTTTGGTCCTTTTAGCGTTCAAAGGACCACACTTTGAGAACCACTGCTTTGGACTTAAAATGTACGTCTCATAATTGGACGATCCCTGTGCTTATGACGAAGTCACTTAATTCTGTTGGCTATTATTGTTTTTGCGCATTGTAAGGGAATTAAGATGCCATTATTGTCGTGCTTAGGACTTAAATCCGAAAACCGGAATGTTGACGTAAACAAAGGTTTGCTCCCCTCTTTTTCCTGCTCTCGTTAACAATGGTCAAGATTTCCCAATAGTGCCCTCTTATCGGACATTTGACGTCACATTTAAGGTTCTTTAACCATAGGTCATAACATTCATCCTGCACATTTGAGAGAATATTCTTTTAATTAAGCTTGCATTAAAGGTATATTTGAAATATATATGGGATCATAAGGTGCTTCACTGGCATTGTTTTTAGTAAGCTGAATTGTTAATGAGGCCGGGCGAGAGAGCGAACTTTGGCGAAATTTATTGCCATATTGCTGTGATGTTTCCAGATTAAATTAACCATCATTCAACTTTCATTTCGCTTACGTTATTTTTGTGTACATGTGGTGCGAGAGAAGTTACGGTACTATGGTGTATTTTTTATGCAGATTAATGCCCGATAATTTATTAATTCCTTGTTTTTTATCCTTTTTGGCTATTATTTTCTCCAACCCCTGCAATCTATACCCGTCTTGTTACTTGCAACTCTCTTTGCGGAATTGTAGATAAACAAGTTTCGAGAATATTAATGGCATTTTTTCCCACTGGAGCGAAGAAGCCACAAATTCACCAAACGTATAAGGATTTGACCTACACATTTTCTATTCTGTTTTTATACTAGCGTTGCTGTAAAACTATGGAAACGGAACGTTGATTATACATGCACCTAAATTCGCTAGCGAGATGCGAATATACTTTTATGAAAGTTGAAACTTTGTTTTCTTAATACGTTCTCAGCTCATCAACGAAGTAGTTGAAGTGAATTTCTAATTTAGCAACAGGCTAATAATCTCATTAAAATATATCTAAAAGTTATGTTTTGACACTAAGAACTCGCTCATTAAAACTGAAAGGTTCGTAAACTATTAGCAGAAAAATTAAACTTATATAGTTCACCGTTGAGCTTTTTCATTTGTAGTCGCATTAAGCGAAGTTTAAATTTAAGCTGCCCTTTTGCGTAAATCCTGAATGAAAGTGTTATATATACATACTATAATCCTATACCTGGTTTGAATTAAGATTAAAAATACATTGATGTATCCCCTTCACATTTTCTTAATGGGGGCAAAATTGAAAATTGTGGTAAGTGGAGCATATAGGAACCATGGGGTGCACAATTTAATGGTGCAAAACTATTTGACCATGTTTTCAAGGTCACACAAGAAGTTCTTGAAGGATGCAAAATAGACATATGGTTTGATTTTGAAAGTTGTAGAAGAGGACTGTATCAGTCTAAAAATGCTTTATATAGTATTGCAATGTCCTTCTGGGAAGTTATTTCAAGTTTCTTGTGATTGACTTTGATGCACACCTGTACAGCTTCGAAGCATTGCAGTGAAGCTATGTGACACATTTCAAGGAAAGAACATGCCCACAGGCAGGAGTTTCTATTGATAACTTGTTCATTGTTTCACTGCAATGCTTCGAAGATGTGCAGGAGTGCATCAATGTCCATCACAAGGAATTTGAAATAAATTAAATTTTACCCCATTAAGAAATTTGGGCGAGGAAGGGTGGAGGAGAACAGACTTTTTTAGTCACGCTGTATATGGCCTGTGTAAGTATAGATGGAATATGTTTGAAAGGATTGCATACATTTCAGTATGCAACAGTGAATATGTTTGTACTGCTTACAAACAGTAGAAATAGTCGGTATATTAAAATCAATATACCGACTATTTCTAGTTGTGGTTGTGAAAAAATTGTAAAAATCCCGCTATACTTCGAAACATTTTTCAAAAAAAAAAAAAAAAAAAATTCTTTTTGAAATAAATGTGATAAGGATTGGATCAAATTTGGAGATTAAATTTCTCCAAATAAAAGGCAATATTCCCCTTAGTATTTTTGTATAGAGTGTAAGGGGCCTTTCAAAAATTATGTCACACCTAGGGGGGTGGGTGGGTTGTTTGTTTTTGTGACAATTGTGTCCAAGGGATAGGGGGAATTGTGACTAAGGGGTGGGTGGGTGTTTAAAGAGGCAAAAAAGTGTGACATAATTTATGGATCACCCCTAAGGGTATTCGTTGCTATTCGTTGATTAATGGAATTTCGAGGAGCATTAATTATGAAAGTTCCAAATGTTATGTTAAATATGCACTGCAGGTATTGGTTAATTTGGTTAAAGGATTTAGGTGGGATAGGAGAGTTACTGCAGCAGAAGGTACTGTAATTTGATTGTAAAAATTTTGTATTTACTGTACGGTTTTTTCCATCCAGTATAATGGGAAATTTGATTGTAAAAGTACATTGTGGAGATTGCTATCCATGCTTTACAGTATTTTTATGTTTTCTTTATATAGATATAGAAGATCAAAAAAAGCGCATTGTGATCTATTCTTATTGGTGTTGAGTCAAGTGCTATATTGTGATTTTAAAACATTTTCCTTAGTCAATTCAGATGGTTACTGATTTAGACTTTCAAGCTTTTATCGGATTACCACCAAATCGTATGCTACTCGTATCGTTAGATTGCAAGATAAGATTATTTCATCCTGATTTCTGTTCATTTTGCATTTGACAGTGCAAACCTTTCAATCCGGATTTTGAAAAAAAAAAAAACTCGAGTAAAGATAATGGGTTGTGCATGCGTGACAATTAAAATAAATGCATTTTTCAACATACGTTTCCAGTGTGTTGCATCCAGAAGCTTTTAATTTTCGTATTCTGTCCCTCCAGTATTCAGGCACCACTCTGAAGTAGTGAATAGCCCCACTGAATATGTGGAAATCTTTTCCATTCAGAGTAAATGATGATCCTTCTGCTATAAGTGCTGATCCATTAGGATTAATGATGCCCCCTTCATTGTACACGTCATAAAGTGTCTTATCCGCTGCTTTTACTCCATTTTCCTAAAATAAGACGAAATTATTGCGCTTTTCTCTTATTTTCTCTGTCTTTTCCTTGCGACTTTATCCCCCCTAATCCCCTGATTTTGTCATCTTAAATTCCATTGTCAAACAAAATATTGAACTTACGAAATTTTTAAGAGGCTGGTGGCTGAATGAGGGCACTGCCGAGGCACATAACAATGCCACGCAAATTACCGTTTTGGCATCCATTTACTCGCAGGAAAACCGAGAGCCAATGCAGGTTTTTCTCGCAAAAACGAGCTTCGGCAAAGCAGTTTTCCAGAAGAACTCGTAAAAAAAGGCACACCGATTGTATTTGCTACGTATAAGCTGATGCCTACAAACTGTAAGCCCTCGAAATGGGCCAATTATTGACAAGCACTCGAGGCATTCTGTATTGTACCTGATGGGAGATTGTCGTAATCTTATCTACAGTTGCAAATACATAAAACAATGAAGGCACTCGCAAGGGGCTGCACATAAAGTACGGGGAATGCAAGAGCAATACATTCTGGTGCAGATTGAACATGTATTGCAGAATGATGGCCAGGTAGAGAGTAAACAGGATTTCTAGGACCACTTAAAGGAAATTTAATATTCTGGTGATTTCAATGCCATGCAGTGGTAGTGGGAAGTTGCTCTAGTGTATATTGTGCTTGTATTGTACCGATCTGTGATCTGTCTACAATAAATTATTATTATTATTAAATTATTATTATATTGGAAGTAATTATTTACAATTTATTCTTGGGAAATGAAAGATGTAGGTATTTTCCTAAAGACAATTTGACATTTATTAAGCCGGGTCTCCACCAAGACGTACATTGTACGTATATACACGGTTTTACAAACATATGCAAACAAGTTTGCCCTCCGGGTTTGTTTCAGCCGCCATTTTGTAAACATATAAAAATATCAAAATTGTACACCTATTCAAGACATTTAATAGGTGTACAATTTTGATATTTACATATATTTACAAAATGGCGGTTAAAACAAACCCGCAGGGAAAACTTTTGTGCAAATGTTTGTAAAAACGTGTATATACGTACAATGTACGTCTTGGTGGAGACCCGGCTTTAAAGTTTGAGAAAGTTTTTAGTCTTTCACATACCTTAAATGGTAAAAACAGAATAGTGTTTGAGCATGTCGCAGTTAACGTTAATGAGATTAGCAGCTCTAATTTATTTAACAATGTGCAGGCACTGTCACAACGTTGATGAGTGTAGATTGAAGAAGTTTAACGACATTCTGTTTTACATTTTTTGTCGTCTTTTCTTGCGGTTTTGTTCGATTTTTATCACGTGACCGTTTTATGGAGCCCGTTTTAATTGATTTCTGCTAAATCATCTAAACACTACACACAAACTAACAAAACACAGTACACACAAAACTGAATAGTGTGTGAACACTGCACCTGGTTAGCACATATTCAGCTTAATTCCCTATTACAGTGAAACCTCGGTTTACAAACTTAATCCGTTCCTCGACCCTGTTCGTGAACCGAAAAGTTTGTTAACCGAATAAATTTTTGCCATTGCAATTAATGTAAATCTAAATAATGCGGTTTAAGTCTTAAATCGACGTCATCAATTGATGTATTTCTCTTTTCTCAAGTTCTTATGCCCACCATATTGGTCACGGCCAATGAATTCCCACTTGTATTTCAGTACCTTGATGAATTCCCCCTGAAATCTGATGTTCTTGTCTTCCCTTCACTGCTGGAAAAAATATCTGTAATTTTGAACAGAAGATACGGATTTTCTGTTAAGTTTCAATCCTGAATGCATGGCTTTAATTCTAACGGACTCGCTTATTTGCCTCACTAATCTGCTAATCTGCCATTTATAAGATTTGCAATGCTGCCAGATTGGCACTTAGACAAAGTTTTCGCTATCTGCGGGTGAACCGTTGCACACTTGATAAACCACAACGGATCTTATAAAAAGTATAGCGTGTGTACACCTTATTTATTATATGCTCGGATCTAAACAAACAGCGTTTGTGGTATATATATATATATATATATATATATATATATATATATCCTTACAGCCTGTGAAAAATGAACGCTTATATATTTTGAAAAACAGACATTGAATGTTTATCTTAACATTTCAGTATTATCTTATCTAACTGGCTTGCTGACAAGTTCATGACGAGAAAGAAAAAGAATGAAAATTGCTGCTTCGAACCACTTTTTTTTGTGGTCGGTGGAAATTGAAGAATTGGACGAAATATAAAATTCCTCAATAGCAAAGGCAATACCGGAAATTCTTCCAAAGGCTATTTAGCAGGGGGCGTTGTGGCTGTTGTTCACCAACAGACCTCGGTCGAATTTAGCTGACTGACAGGATGGAATATTGGCGAAGTCCCTTTTCAAGTTTTTCGCAAATATGTCTGCCTGTCAAAATTCATTGCTTGAAGTGGCTGCCTCTTCATGGACTTTTCTCTTCAGACGCATCGCCAAATATTGTCTTATGTCAAGAAATATTTTCAAGTAATTCGTCAAGAAGAATAACGGCTTCAGCCTGCACTTGCCGAGCTTTTCTGCAAAATTTTGTCCGTGGGTTTTGCATAGAAATCCCTGGAGTGTTTTTTTTTGTAATGCCGAGAAACTCACGCAGGCAAATAAGTTGAAGAAATGGGAACAAGTTATGTCAATTATTGGTAATGCCGAACTTCTTCCATAGTTGAGTGCTTATTCTTCCCATGAAAACATCATGATATCTCCGAGGAGTTCATCTCTTTATGTCAATAACAAGGTTTAAGGGATATCAAAAGAAAGATGCGAAATGGAAATATCCCTAGAGTATGATTGTAAAATGTTGATTTGTTACTGATTGGTCTTCAGAATTCATCATAAATTCAATTCCTTTGCGAAGAGTTTTAATGTTAAGTTTTCAATTAGGTCAATTTTTTGCAGGGGAAGTAAAAGTATACGCTAAATACAGTTCTTCCTAAAACAGAAGGTTGTATAAATGCAGGTTATTATCTCATATTGTCAAAAAAGGAATCTTCCTAATTTAATTAAAGTTAATTTCTACCTAGAATTTGATATACTAAACTACTTTAGGGTATGTGATTGTTCTATTATACTCGTTATTTAATTAAATTATTACAGAATTCAAATCATGCTTTTAATGTGATAATATGTGAGACCTTACTGCCAAATTGGCGCATTTATAATTTGACCTTCGTCCTACCGACTCGATACATTCTTTTAAT
>JAQGBW010006118.1:0-11016 GCA_034698625.1 Julus scanicus
AATTCTTGAAATATGTTCAAATTCTTGAAATATGTTCAAATTCTTGAAATATGTTCAAATTCTTGAAATATGTTCAAATTCTTAAAATATGTTCAAATTCTTGAAATATGTTCAAATTCTTGAAATATGTTCAAATTCTTGAAATATGTTCGAATTCTTGAAATATGTTCGAATTCTTAAAATATGTTCAAATTCTTGAAATATGTTCAAATTCTTAAAATATGTTCGAATTCTTGAAATATGTTCAAATTCTTGAAATATGTTCAAATTCTTGAAATATGTTCAAATTCTTGAAATATGTTCAAATTCTTGAAATATGTTCAAATTCTTGAAATATGTTCAAATTCTTGAAATATGTTCAAATTCTTGAAATATGTTCAAATTCTTGAAATAAGTTTTAATTTGTAACAGAAAATGTACTAAACAAACTGTTGAGTTTTCTATTAATCTTGGGTTTCTGGAATTTTAAATTTCATGCACCCTCGGTACCTCAGCATTCATTATGTAAATTTTTGTTCAACTTTTATTTTATTGTAGGAGCTGGTGGGCACAGAACTGCAAAACAACATACAGAAAATTTCCAAAGGGTTGAATTTCTACTTGACGCCAAGCTCCAGTTCTGCCGAAAAGCTCCAAACAGACGATAAGGTCGATGCTAAAGTGCAGACATTTATCCTACAGTTGTCCAAGTTTATGGTAAATTAAACTTGGGCTTTGGGCAATCCAATTCGTGCGATGTGCAAATACAGTACTATATATTTTTTTCAGAATATAGACGAAGTCCAATGTTACGAACTATTTTGCGATTTTCTGCTCTATGACTACCGAGGATCGGAAACGACGCTGCAGGTAATGGTTTACTCGATGGAAAAATTATGTACAGAATGGCACTATTTCAATAATTTTCATTCACCATTGTTTTCTTCTTTAATTACCAGAACGCTGTGTCCAATGAACGATTCATGCAAAATCTGATGCTGCAGGTATGAATGCTTGACTACGAAATGCACTTGTATAATTTCTACACATCACTTTTCAATAAATGTTTTCTGTTATAATTATTCTTCAATATTCATTTTCTTAGATTTGGGACTATTATCGTTGTGAGAGGCTTTACCTGCTTCTCTGCATAAAAGAGATCTTGGCACATTTTGATGATGTGCGGCATCCTTATCATGTGTGTGTGAATCTTATGAATTGCTAGCTCTAGATAAAGTGCATTTGAAATTCATATTGTTGTAATTTCTTGATGCAGGATCTGTTCGACGAGTTTTTGAGTCTTATTGACCAGAACGATGCTTTGCGAACCAGTCTCTTGAGTCAATGGGAAATGCTTATCAAAGTTGTTATTCCGAGTAGCAAGCATCCCTCATATTTGGTCAGTCTCTTTGGTTATACCAAATACCATCGCATTTTTTAACTGTATATGGATGAATATCATCTTAATTTTTTTGTTTTTAGATTGACACACATTCAAAAACTTTGTTGTGGTTCACGCTTCGAGAACAGGTACTATTTTAATACATAAATTTACAGTGTTTGTTGAAATTTTATAAAGTTGTTAGATTTGGATGCTCCTAAGTTTTGAAATATTAAAAAAAAATATCATTGCTTATGGAAGGCTGGTTCTAAAAAGATTTCTACAAATTCCATTTCAGTGTGAATTGCTGCAGGCATTGCTTATCTATTTCAATGGAAAACCTGGTGATGCTAACTTGTTTCTTTTACTTCTGAAGTCTTTTCGGGTAAGATATATTGTCTTGGTTACTCTTTTACTGCTGAAATTATATTTAAGTAAAATTGTTCTTATTTTTTTCTCAGGAACATGGCTTTGGATGGCAACAGCTTCACACATTCCGTTTTGACATGAATCCAGCGACTCAAGATATTTTGCAGTCGATTGGGTATTTTATCTTAAAGTTTTGATTTCTTGTTCTACATTTTTTCCAAATTTATTAAAGCATTGGAACTTTGAATTGATATATGTTTATAAAATAAATATTATAGATACCTGGAGTGTTTAATTTTGCTACAAACTCTTAATCTGCACACATTGGAAGAGACATCAGATGGGTAAGAAAAATGCTGCTGTTATGAAAAAATTTATTGCCAAACAAGTATTTATTTTCTATTCAAATGCTTTTTTAGAACTCATGAATATTTCTTATTTAAAAATAAAGCTGTGTGGAAGGTAGGTACATTTGTGATATCTCTCATTTTTTAAAATCTTGGCTTATAAACATTCGCTTTTGCTACAATTTTAAATTGCAAACACATTTAGCAGTTAGATTCAAGCCTAAGATTATGAATTTAATAGCATGTAAATCAAAGAAGGTGAAAATAGAAAATTTCGTTTAAATGAAAATTTATTCTAAATTCTTGGTTTCCATTTTAGGAAGTAAACACCGTCATGGGCCGCCTGGCTTCTCAGCGCGAGCCTATGGGCAAGCTGGTTTCACTATTATGTCTGGCTTGGGCAGTCATCCGTTTCTATGTCCTTAGCGACGATGTTTCCAGCCACGGAGTCACCAGGGGTCTAGGAGAGTCGGCATTGCAGTTTGGGGTGTTCGACTTTATCCACTCGTTGCTGCTTAATCGTGCCTTTCAAGGCGATGGGGTCAGTCAGAGTTTGGTCAATTTAAAATTTCGTAATTGCTACATGTAAAATACGACAATGTTTTTTTTTATATAGCCAATCCCATGCGCCACTCGTTCCATCATCTCCAGGCTGTTATCGGCCCTGCTCTCCAAATTTGATGACAGCACTTTGGGTAACACACAGGTGAGGCGTGAGATGCTATAAAAACAATAAGGACATATTGTCGATGAATTAAAAATCTGAAGAATTTATTTTCATGAATAGCATTCTGTGTTATTTTCAGTCGCTTTACATGGTTGTTGGTGAATTGGTAAAAGATCCCATGGTTTCTGAAAGGTTTTGGAAACAGGTATGCATTATGTAAAAAGAAAATACTTTTACGAAAAATTAAAACGTTATTCATTCATATTTTGGTTATAGCACATGGTTCACAGAATGCCATCTTTTTAAAAACTGCGGTAATTGAATATCTATTGGTGTCCCACAGGGTCTGGAATCCTCTTTGGGAATGCTTCTAGCTACATCTATGTCCTACTTCCCACATTGCTTCTGTACCTTGGTGGACTTGCTTTCTGGATTGGCGGAGTCATCACCAACGAGTGCGTTGAAGGTTTTTGTTTGCTTCAGCGAACTGCCAAATTTCACCACTGCTCTCTTGCCAGACATTGAAGTGGAAGAGCTGCGGACAGACGAACAAATGCTGAGACTTGTCCAAGATTTTCATACTGGTAACAACAATAATGTTTCTTCATAATACATCTATACCTCGCTATACAACCACTCTTTATACGGCCTTTCGCTATAACGGCTTTTTTAAATTATGGCACTTTTTCGATTTATGACCCACAATGTTTCGTTATAATGGCCAAAAACCAAATGCTGTAATTAAAGAAAGTGGGCAAAAAATGTGATAAATTACCCAAATTTGCACAATCAAGGTCAGATTTCGCTAACAATAAAACAACTTATGGGTTTCAATTCGTTTAAGAAGGGAAAAACGAAAATCACAACGCAGAAAGAATTGATTCGTTGTACGGCTTTTTGCTTTACGGCCAACTTTTCTGGAACATATGTATTAAGTAAAGCGAGGTATGGGTGTATAACCATCTTCGAGAAAAGGAACAATGTTCCGGTTTCTCACTACTTGGCGGCATCACATCGGCATTCTGACATTTATCTAATTTGAAATTTTTTTTCGTTCAGGCACGGTGCGTCTTGACGCAGGGTGCTTGGGATACAGCGTACCATCTAAAAGTGAGCAGTTTATTAATAGTTGATCGATAAAAGTTTAAAATTACAACGAAGTTATATTTAGGTACATTGCTGATAAGTTTTGTCGCATTATATATTATCGTTTCAGTTCCGGGCCAGTATGACGTGGTTCAGTGGCAGCAAAACGTGAACGGCTGGGAAATCAGTCTTTTGATGATGAAATCGATCGTTGGCTGTGGTGAGCGATCGAATTAATACTAATGTCAATTAATTTAATTCACTAGATCTGTTGTTATGAATTTTTTTTTCTAAAATAATAATAATTACATTTGACTAAATAGAGCAAATAACGCCAGGCCAGATCCGAAATGTGGCTAGCTTGGCTCGACTGCTTCGCAGCGTCTTAGTCAATCAGCCAGATACCTATCTGAAGCTTGACCAGCTAGTTGATCAGCTGTTTTTGGTAATCCAAAGGTAAGTCAAGAAATCCATCTGATCCAAGGAAAATTTCAAAATAGTTGTAATTTTTTTTTTAAATTTATTTTATAATCCATTTAGGTTTTCCAAACTTACTAATCCCCCCGCTGACGTCATAGCCTCAGCCCTACATCTGGCTTCAGCAGTAAGCGGCAATGACAGGTTGCTGCATATGTGGCAGCGGCTGGTACACGTCGGTTTTCTGCCAATGAGTCCCAGCATTGCTTTATCTTGCCACAAGTAAGTTAAAAGAACTTCTGTCAAACTGTTAAAAAAAATAGTAGAATTAATTTTTTTTTTTGTGGAAAATTCTGCCAAATTCTTTATGAAATCCTGGTAAAAGTGATATTTTTGAATATTTGTTTTATATTGTTTATTAAATCCCCGTGTTTCAGCAACGTCGAGTTTTCTCATGGCACCATCAACTCCATCATCTCATCTTGCGAGTGCGTGTCGGGGGAATATCCCGTGACGCTGGCCTTTCTAAACCTGATCTCCACCTTTGTGCCGGTGAGTTACTGATGCATTTTCTGATAGATTTCTAGTCCACGTTTTACAACATTTTTCTGTGTTGGGATCCAGGTCCTGATTGACCAAGACGACCCCCATTTCTCAGCCTGCGTAGCTTTCATCGTCAGGGAAATCTTCCCATCCCATTCGCGTTTCTGGTATCGTAGCGTCGAACAAAAGGAAGAAATGACCCAGAAGTGCTTGAACGTCATTCACCTCATCCTGAGAGTCCCATCGTTAAACTCTGCCCCAAAGTAAGTTTCTCCTTTGCATGATTTCGTTAAAAAAAATTTCGTCTAGCATTATCAACATTTGATTTATGCTTTCCAGAAACGGTGGCCAAAGCAAGAATTCTGTGCAGGCGGTGGTCTTGCAATGTCTGCTTCATCAAGAGGCTGGCCATTCGTTGTTGCAAATCATCTGTCAACTTGCTGCCCAGCCGACCAGGTCTGACGTCAGTGAGGGAACCGGTGCCGAGGAAGATGTCGGGCATCAAACATTAGAGCAGCAAATTGGGTTCGTGCGAGGGGATTTTTAACTGGGATTTTCCTCTAGCTTGCGTGGAATTCCAGCGTTGATCCCCTTCTTCTGATTTAACGTTAGTTGGGTCTCTGGTCAAGGCCTGCAGCCGTTCAAACTGGCACTCTCAGTGTTAAACCGGGTGCTCATTCTGTGGGATTGTGAAGTCCAGCAGCAGCCCTCTGTCCTCATCACCAGCCTCTGTTCTAACCCACATGCCATCCGCACTGTGGCCAACTACATTTACCAGTCCGATACGAGGCTGGCAACACTGGCCGTTCTGTTGATGCGGAGGTTTGCAAAAGTAAGCTTGTGAATTTGGCACTTTAAAAGTCGATGTATTTTTTTAAATAGCATATTGGAAAAGTATTTATTTTTAGAAACTGCTGTAATTAATTATAGAAACAAGATGCACATATTTATATTTATCAAACATACTCACCGTACATTTTGCATTCCTGTTTCTCAACAGGTGCTTTCGATTTCACTTTTGGTCTGCCTGGGTCCTGATGCTGGCACGTTTTGCAAGTTGCTACTTTTTCGATTGGAAGCCCGAGCGGAAGACATTCACCTAAAGGCAGCCATTCTTACTTTCATGTCTGCTTGCGTGGAGAGTCAACCGGGAACCACGGAAGTATTTATTGGCAACCTCAACCACAGCAAATCAAACTCTGAGGAGGTAATTTTCTGTTAATGCAGATGTGTTAGCAAAAAAAAGTTTCCTGGTCTTTTTAAAACATAGCAGAGTTAGTTTTATGAAAATTAACAATTAAACTTTCATTAAAATATTAGCGGAAAGAGTAATTTATACTGTACATAATGATATTTAGCGGCTAATATTATCCGAATTTTAGAAACCGACATCGGGTTCATGCGAAAGTCATTGCCTAAAATTGGTTGTAGAGATTCTCCGGCGCTCCAAAGAGGTGTGTTTTTTGTTTTGTCGATTATTCATTAATCGTGTAATTGTTTCTGCGCTGCTCAATAAACTAATCGAGTATTTGCTTTAGGACTCGTCTGGTCGGCTGGAAGAACTACGTATTGGTGCGCTTTCTTTTCTAAAATCTTTATGGATTGGACGGCAGACGATTGCTTTAAATGACCTTAGAAAATGGTAAACAAGTATGGTTTTAACAGCTGCTTATTTTGTCCTTGGTTTGGATCTCCCCCATTTTACTGCATTGACAATATTATTTTACCGTATTCTTTATACATATGGGTCCCTATTTTCATTATACAAATGAAATAAACCTTGTAGTTACTAGGAAAAGAATACTTTAAGCTTCATTAATTACAGAAATTGGCTAAATGTTTCATTGCTTTACAGCTCGGACATTTGGAAAATTCTTCTCGAACCACTGCTGGTAGATGACGGTCTTGCGTCCCATCCGCAATCGTCCGCTTTGACCCTTGGGCTGCTTGCTCAAGAATTCATTCTAAAGCCATCCAGAGGGTTGGTTGCCCCATTTTTATTTGTTTTTATCTACTGTGTGCAGTTGGCGACCTTTCTGTAAATGAAATACTTACCGTACTTCTATGTTGTGCCCAGGGAGAACAATGCTCAGTTACTCGGCCTTCTGCAAAAGATTAGCGACTCGATTTTATTAAAATGGTTGGATAGCGTGTACGAAAAACTGGCAACGCAAGGTATTAACTCGCAAGCTGACGCATCAATGATTGCGGACAATTTAGCAGACAGTCCGGAAGGCTTGCTAAAGGCCTGGAATAATTTTCTAGCGATTGGAATGAAGGTAAACGCACTTTTTTTATATTTTAAGTATTTTCAAGTTTGCTCATAAATTATACTTTTCTGTTAACGCCTTGTTTCAGACTAACTTATTAACAGTACCATCAGATCATAAGGGCACCATTGTCAACGCCACCATTAATGCGCTCAACGATGAACTTAGCCGGGAATGTCACAAGACACACATCAAAGTTCTATCTGAGACCCTATTGCATTTACTTCGATTGTGGAATGGGTAAGTCTAAAAATTTTGGATTTATTGATCTAACTAAGTGGGCATTGTTAGATTATTGGAAGCAAGAATTCATCTTTAAACAAACATTTAGGAAACTTCGGTCATCTTTCTTATGATGAACTGCATCCTTTATTTCATTCTAGGACCGAACTTAACTCCAACGAAACTATGGAGGCCACTGGTCGCTTGCTGAATACGGTAATGGCTGCGGGTGCCAGTATTCCCTCCAAAGTGATGGCCAACATCGTGGCATCATTCATCGAGATTGTTCCAAACAGTTCTGAAAATGGTTTAGGTAATTTTCAACAACCTCCGAAAGCTCGGATTCAACGGTAGCTTGGTAACTTTGTATTTTCTTTGCTACCAAGATTCTCGGACGGTAAACTCTTGGATGGGAACGATGTGTGATGTCATCCACCAGAGTGTGCTCTTGGCAGAGCGAACCATCGAACAAGGCGACTCCAGTGCAGCAGCCAAAACTCAAGTACGCGTTATTATTTGGCTATTTTGTTGTCTCTTTTAATCTACTGCTGATTATGATAGTAAAGTATTCCGTTTACTTTTTAGCTTGTGGTTTTGTGTGTCAGTTTGCTTCAGAAGTTTTCCTGGGTTTGTTCTGATACGAAGCTCTTGCTGGTGCACCTTCAGAGGAGCGCTGTGCTCCATACCTTGTTGCGCTTCACCCAGACGTGCCTGAAGCGCGGGGTACCCGAGGGCTGCCACGATGTTCTGCAGCTCTTCTGCTGTCTCTCCAACCACCCGCAGGTGGCCCGAAGCATCATCGAGGCCGAAGTGGTGCAGACTCTGTGCCTACCGCTGGCGGAGGTCCAGCTGCACCAGGCCGGAACCAGTCATGATCAAACACAGGTAAGATCTGGACAAAGGCACAGAAGACTTTCTCAATTGTTTTCATCAATAACCATTCATTGATAATTCATTGATTTCTCCAGACAAAGTGGAGGAATGTGTACCGGTCAGCGCTCCACCTGCTCACCTGCCTTATGCACAACCTGCGGCACTATGTCATGGAGCCCACGTTTTTGGACTTTGTGAGAGTGCACCTGGCCATCTTCGTGAAGGTATGAAATGGAATGTTGTTAAAATTCACCGCAGATTATAGCAATTTTTTTGTATTGTTTTTGTTTTTTAAGGCTTGTTCAGTACAAAGTTTACCAAATTACTAAAAATAGACGGTCAAGAAAATTCGTTTTACTCCAAGGAAATAATCGCCCTCCTATTTTTAGATTCCAGGACAACTCCAGTACAACCTTTGTTCCGAATCCATGGAAATGACGTTGTCCATTCTTCACCTGTTCGAGGAACTGTCCCACTTCCGGTCGCTACAAATGCACGGCATTACACCGCGACGAGAAATATTGGTGAGAAACGCGTCGATCATTTTTACACATTTTGTTGATTTGCCGAATTAATTTTAGTTAATTACACATTTTTACAGACAATCACTTCCAGCATCTGCTATATCGCAATTGCATACCTCCTGCGTCCACGCCTCATCTTGCATTCCATGGGGATACGGGTAAGAACCTACATATTTCGAACTATATTGAAAGTGAATTGCATTTTTCAAAATGTTACGTGGTGTGATCTGTATATGATCACGCATTTCTGAAATACTGGCTTTGCGAGATATTGCACGGGTGTACTGTCATTGCTGTTAGATTTGGGGCATACTGTATATGAAGGTTAAAGCAGATTTTGCCATAGATGGCCTATGCAATTTATCCACTGTGGGAGTAATCGTAAAATTGCTTTCAGGATCCTGAAGGAGACAAAGACAAATCTACAAGGAAACTTTCAACAGTAGATTTTGACCAGAAAAACCCCAAACAAACCGAAGCCATGACCAAGTATGATTTTTCTTTATTTTTTCATTATTAAAAGGCGGTTTATATTAAAATATCGCTGTATTTTCTAATATGTTTTGTTTGTTATAATAATCGTTTTTTGTTATAAATAATAAGCCCTTTTCGTAAAATAAAAGAATACGCAAACGCTATTTTTAGTAACACGATTGTTTTTAGATTATAATTTCGATAAAATTAATTGTACCATTCATTTCAGACTTCTTCAAATTGCGTCGCTATGCACCTCCATTTTGTGTAATTTTTCGCCAGACCTGCTGGAGCTGCTTTCCAGCAAGGCAAGTTTGTAAATAAAAGTGGTAAATATAGGAAACATTTATGAGTGGAAGTTTAAATTGGTAGTTTATTTTGTTGATCAGGGGTATGATACGGCACACTGGGATCAATTGCTGGCCTTTGGCTTCACCACACCATCCCTCGACCAAATCAGCGAGGCAAATTTTGGCACCATCATTTCTAGTGTCATTGTGTGTCTGAAACTTCTGGGTTTGGTAAGAGAACACATCTTTATTCTATCAAGATTATGTTTGAGGAAAAAAATTAAAGCATGTTTTTGAAAACTTAGTTAATTGATATGTCTAAACATGTCTATGCATGAATAATGAATGTATAATAATTTGAGTTTATAGAAATTTCGTTATACTTGTGGTGATTTCGATTGCTATGTAAAGTATAATTGAGTGACTTTCAATATTTCCAAAATTTCAACATGTTTTGAACTAATATTTTTGCAGGGCGATCACACGTTGTCTCCAGTTCCAGCCAGCACTGCTCCAGAAAATGCATTCCCTGATAGGTAAATACATAATTTGTCATTCATTTTGGTAATTTTTTTGCTTGCCGAGAATATTTTCATACATTTTTATACCGTTTTGCTTATATTTAGGAAACTGGTGACAACGTTTTTGGAAAAGTCACTTTACCTAATACTTTCGCAAGCGATTCTTCTGAATGCTAATCAGCCTGTCTGGGACAAGCAACTTTTTAAACGAGAACTTGGAGCTGAATTGGTAAGAACCATTCATCTATTTTAACTTTTAATATCTTGATCTTGACTAAATATTTCCCCAGTATAGTAGTGGGAGCCCAGACCCCAATATTTTTGAAAGAGAATCCAAATTATGCAAATAATACTTATTTCCTATTGGGCGTGTACTTCGGCAATCCAACAACATAATTTCTTGATTTAAGAATCTCAAAGCTCATTATTTATAGCTAAGTTTTATATAAAAAAATCGCCCTCATCATTTAGATTTCTAAAAACTTTGCAGAGAGTTTACTAAAAATTAAATCTTAATTAATTCTAATGAAAGTTTTTTGTTTTTTTTGGCAACAGGGTCAGTTTGTACACTCGAGACACCTCAGGCGCGTGCCGGGTGCATCTTCACCACTTTGTTCGCCGGCCTCGTCAGCACCGTCAGTCAGTCCCGTACAGATGAGAGCTCGCATGCCATATGAGAAATCGCCTTTTCTAACCCTGGTCTCGACTTTGGTCGAAAATCTGTTCAAGTAAAGTTTAAACATTTTCTTATTTGAGATTCCACCAGATTTCCTTCTTCTGTTGTTGTTGTTGTTGTGCATTCCATCAAGAGGGCCTAAGAGGTATATTTTTGAAAGCAGTGCTCATTCATTATTGTAAAAAAATTGCATTATATGGATATATCACCTTTTATATGTCACCTATATATTTGTCATTTAAGTATGGTTATCGGAAATTGAACACATGGGCTCTTGGGATACCCTATACTTTTCAATTAAATTAAGCTGGATCACAACCCTATCACTTTCAATGGGTGAAATTTTAAAACACAATCACAGCCAAACAAAAAGAGAT
>JAQGBW010006119.1:0-11013 GCA_034698625.1 Julus scanicus
AATATACCCCGATTTAACGTTTTCCCGTTTTTTACCGCTGGTCCTATGAAAAACGTAGAATCGGGGTTCCACTGTATGTCAAATTGATTGTTTCATAGCATAACAAGATGCCCAAAAAATTTCTAGAAGAATTTTAAGAATTTCAAGGATCATCCCATACATTTTCAAGGACACCCTCCAATGACCAATCACCAAAATATCGGTTTTAAAAAGGTTTACACATTCCGAGTTTTTAAAAAATAGTTATTTTCACAAATTTCAAACTTGTCTCAGGTGCTGAAAATTAAAGTACATTTCTCTTAAGGCAAAAAGATAACCTGCATGATATGCTCATATAAAAAACTACAACATGTATTTTAATGGCATTATTTGTTTTACGAGTAGAATCAATATAACCAATTGCAGTAGAACTCGTCTAAAAGCATATGTTTGGAACCGGTGAAAAATGTGCTTTTAGACAAGTTTTTTTATACATAGGATCGCATTTCGGGACCAGCATATTATATGCTTTTAAAGAGGTTTTTCACTTACACAAGTTGAATTTAGACAGGTTCTACTGTCTAACCTGATGTCACTTCAAGCAAGGAAAAGTTAAGTGTTTATAAAATGTGAAGGTATAATAAAAATTTGCTAAATTGGAATGAAACAATGATATGAAGAACCTCAGATGATGAATACCTAACTATTTAGTCATAATCAGTAGACATTTAATCGATTCCACGAACATAAATTTACTTACTGGCTTAATGAGGAGCGTAATGTACGCCAAGTTAGTAAAACCAGTTTAATCAAAATTTAATTTGAGAACTTGCAGTGTTAATTACCTTGGAACTATTTCAATTTCTCCACTTTTCCCAGAATTTATTATATGCATTCCAACAATTGTCCCATCAACAGCATAAATGGGAAATAAAAGTTGTGATGAATCTAATGAAATTCTAGTTTCATATCTTTGAAGAATATCTTTTCCTAGCACCTGTAACAAGATAAATAAAGAATATCGACACTAGCAACTTTTAACCAGCATGCATTTAAGAGAGGAAATCTAAATTACACATACTTGAATATCAAACATTTCCAGAATTTCTTGTAATTTTGTGAGATCCAAGCTTGAGATGGGAATTGCTTCATTATACATAGCAACTACTGGTTCAATCTCACTAGGTGGTGGTAGCCATGGTGGGTAACGTTTCAGTAAATGGATTAGACTAGAAAAACTCGGAAGTTAACGCATGTGCATAATATTTAACATGAATATATTTATCGAAAAATATGAATCTGTTAACCTACTTTTCACCTTTTTTCACCAATCTGAACATCTCTTTTAACTCATCCCAAGTGCCACCACTTTTACATTGCAAACAGAGGAACATACCTTAAGAAAAGCAAATGTCAATTCAATTTATTATATCTGCTGGACTTGAAAATCTCTAGATTTAGAACGCACCTGTTGTTCTGTTGATATACAATTTGCCAATTTCTTTCTTTTTGCTGTGAGCACATAGCTTGCAATCAGTAATAAAGCAGGTAAAACCTTCTTCAAATGAAATTTTGCTTTCAACTAAAAATTTCCTCCTGTCCTGAGTTGTAATTTGATTGATAGGTGATGGAATTAAATTAGTAATATGTCGAACGCCCAATGAATCTGTAAAAAACATTTCAAAAATAAGGGAATGATAATTTTAAAGAAGTTAATTCTACTAAGTGGTAAAATTTCATGTTGGCCAGAGCAGACTTCAACTTCAACAAACAATATTTGTTGGTTGGACTAAGACCCAATTAACACATTTCAGCTCATAGAAAACCTAAACAATGTCCAGAATGCTCCATATGCAGTATACGTATACAAATCAGTGTTGCAGTTGATTTTTAGAGGGATTATTCCCGTATTTGCCTGTAAATCTGTCCTTCACCTTAAATAAGCAGATAAATTGTAAATTTTACGAAAATCGCCTGTTATCAGGTGTTGGTATCACTTTGCCATACATTATAGCATATAAGTCAAGGGCCAAATTTTGGGGCATATCAACTGCTTTTGGTTTATAAGCTGACCCACTAAATTATGAACATATTTAAAGAATAAATCTCAACATATGTTTGACGATTTCCTTGCCTCAAATGATGAAGTAAATTACTACATTTTTATGATATACTGCAATTTCCTATATATTAGCTTAAAAGATATTTAACTTAAGTGCATATGCGTTTACATATTTCTCCCTAATATTAATAATTTTAATTCGTATGGCATAACAAGCATTACACAAATAAGTAAATCTGGAAGTAGCTAAGGGGTTTCCTTTTTGTAAAAAAAATGTCATTCCTCAACTTGAAAAGGTCCCTCTGCAAACATGCATACAATAAGCGCAATTTGCTTATACCAATACAAACTGGTACAAAACAATATACAACACAGCAGCAATACCTGGTTGATGAAAAAGGTATTTCCGATTCAAAAATCGAAGTCTTTTGATAGATTTAATATGCATATCAACAGGCAATATCAACTTATGCAGGAATCTCCTTTGATAACAGTTCGAAGTGCCAGGCAGACACAGAAGAAATTGTCTCGGGCAACCTGCATGATGCCTCAACACATTCACGTTTTTAAACATTATTTAAAAATGTGCTCGAAATTATAGCACGTCCCATAGCTGGTTCTGGAACAACAAAGGATAAGCCATGTTAGGACAGACAATTACAATTTATCCAAAATTTGACAGCATTCCTATAGTCACAAGAAAAGAGATGCTACAAAACGTACGGAGCATTTCAGGAGCGTGACAAAACAAAATATTTCAACAGGTTTATGAAGGCATAATGAATAAATATTAATGTTTCCGTGATTGCACGAGTCCGAGATTTCCACCAAAACTTTAACCGCCATTACACAACACGTGCAGTATTGACGACTGTAGCGCCATCTATCTAAAATTTACATAACGTCGTCTGCTGGAAATAAACTATCTATCTCCCCCGTTTTTAATTTGTAAAATGAGGCTTACATTAATCTTGCTGGGTAATTGTAATAGATATATCTTAAGATTTAAGAATGCTTGGAAGTTGCAAGGACACAGGAAAATTATTGAAAATCCCATTCCTAAACTCTTAATTGAAAAAGGCGTTCCGATAATTGATGCCTTAAAACTGGTGGAACCGGCACCTGCAAATTTGGAAAGGTAATATATATACCTGTTATTCAAAACTTCAGTTTCAATGTTTTTCTGTAAGATACTTAGTATGGCATAATTCGTGTTTCTCTTTATATAGAATAGAAATACCTAAGCCATGGAGGCCACCCCAACCTCTGGATAAAACCCATCCAAACTGGAATGCAAAGGTTTGCCATCAGTACCGTGTTGAAACAAGAGTTGCTGAAGGTATAAAATAAAGGACAGATACGTACACCTAATTTCCATCCTCCTACAAAATACTATGCATGTTTGCTTTGATCATTTTTTTTTCTACATTTGTGTAGAGTACACAATGTAAATTAGATTAATTGGCATTTAGTAAATGAAATTAATAATTTCAAGTACAGGAGGGCCTGAGGAGGCCGACCTAGGTGGAAGTTTAAAAATCCAGGTTGGATGTCCTCCAAATTGTTTTTTTCCCATGCCAGAATCATCGGTCATGACCGTGGTCCCATTAACATCTACGATTATTTCTATTTACTTTTTTATTTTTTTCTACAATGTGAATCGTTTAGGCGTTTTCCTACAAGTAGTAGGTATTGTATTGCCTTATACCTTAAAGTACCCCTATTTATATAAGTTAGGTAGGGTAGTGGTTACACTATCGACCTTTCAGTCGAAGGACTCAGGTTCAAATCCTAGTTTGGCTACCTTGACTGTTTTTTGTGGTTTTCCTCAGTTTTTCCAGGAAAATACCGGGATAGTTTCTCAACAACCTGTGCTCCTTCCTCTAATGTAATAGAAGGATAAAAAAAAGTAAATTTATACCTATATTTACAGACTAAAACATATCTATTGATTTGCAGGTTTATTACAAGCTCAGCTCTTGACAAAAACAGTTGTTCATGAAGGGCTTCCTAAACAAATAGAAGATTTAGTTGGTATAGCTGACCAGGAGGATCAGGATGTTAGGGTTAAAAGGTAGATGACTGCGACTTCTTCGTTTATGCCATATTGTAATTTTGCTAAATATGACTCCATTCTGTGTAGACTCATTCTCAACTCACAAATATATGATGCAGTGCAGTTGAGATTGCCGAAGATTATTGACTTTTCTAGGCCTGGCTTTAATTTTCCAAGAGTCTATGGCATTCCGCTTACTCGGAAGCTGTAAGTATCCTGTGACACTAAATTTTGCACATCACACACTTATGGAAATACTAAAACAAAGCATCTGTAAACTATTTACTTAGGCAATTGTTGTTGCGGTATTTATGGAGGTTGGCAGATTCACAGACTGGGATTTACCAAGGGAGTCTTCAGAGGAGCATTTTCACTAAGCCAGAATGTGTTATCACAACCACAAAAAGCACGATTTCATTTTTCTTAATATCCGTCTTAAAAATGCACCATTCGTCTAGAAAATCTTTACATTTTATTCATTATATTTTGTTTTAGATAATGACCTATTGCAATTTAAATTGCAAATAAATCATCTAGTAACAGCCAAGGAACCCCTGGAACCGTTTGCCAGTATGGAAGAGGTGGCCAAAGTCAATTCTGAAGAACTACCAGACCTTTATCCTGTTAAATATACCATCGATTTAATCAAATTAAATGTCTATGAACGCTACGACTTTTTTCGTAAGTTCGTTACGGAGTTTCCCTATACCAACAATGCCAAAATATTAATTTTCAATTTCTGTTTTTAGAAATTATTTTAGCGCTAAAACTTACCTCTAGTAAAATTAATTGTCTTCCACTGAACTGAATGCACAATTGTCAAGTATCCAAAATGAAATTCAACATAATCCAAATGTTTTTTTTTTTGCATTTAATTTTGGATGCTTGCCAAAAAAAAACACCAGGGAATCTTAAAGTCTACATAAACTATTTTCAGTGTTCATCCCTTAAATTTTCAAGAACCCCCTGTTCGATTAACTACCATGGAATAACGTTTTCATTTATACAATTTGAAAACTGATTATCTAAGATAACTTGATAAGTTTTTTATAACGAATTTTTCCAATTAACGTCAATTTCCCCGAAGTGAACTATAACTTCTAGTAACAACTTGAGTTTAACATAAAATTCTAGCATAATTCCCAACTTTTCCAAAATACTAAAAATTCAAGCAGGTTTTTTTGATTTTCCCAACGATTGGACACTATGATAAAAGTTAATTGCAGTGACAAATGATTCATTCAGCTTGATGCAAGTTAAGATTTACTGTTAAAATAAATTACAAAATGAGAAATTGACAAGTAATATTTTTTCATCGATGTGATCAATTTCGGACACCCTTGTACACTGACTTTATAAGTTGTATTATTATATTTTGTTTAGCGGTTAACAAGACATTCAGCAATCCTCATGTGCACACTCTGTACTTGCCACACCCATATATGGATCATCAATGGAGCTTGTCTCAGAAACGAGCAAAGGCCTTGATTTCCTGTTACACTGCTGCAGCGTCTCAAGCAAAATTGTTATATGGAGTAAGTTTAATTGATCATTTATAATGACAAGTTTTTTTTTAGAAAGGCTACTTTCTATTTGCTTTAACCTGTATTGTTTATGTGCTTAGAAAAATGTTTTGCAACAATATCAATGAAATTAAGGCAGGTCTTTTGTACTAAGTGTAATGCAAATGAGTGAAATGTTTACCATTCTTTTTAATGTATTTTCAGAACATACAGGACTTGCCAAAACCTGTTGCGGTTCAATGTATTTTAACCAATGGCCCAGTGTTTACCCTGGTTGCATACCAACTCAATACACTGAATCTCGATGATAACAATGGATCTAGAAATATTGCTTGGTTTGCACCTGAGATGAAGATGTATGACATTTGCAAAGAGGAAAATGGAAAAGTTCATTTTGAAGGATACAATCCCGAAGTTTATAAATGGATTCTGGCAATGAATTTGAATGGACTTACTTTAGGCCAGCCACTCTCAATGAGTCATTTAATGCCAACGCTGAATGCTGCAGTTAGTTCTGCTCAGCTAGATCATGTGTAACACTGAGCTTCTTTGTCGTCTTTTGTATGTTGCACAATGTCTGAAGTAGTAAATACGCCATATTTCACGACTGTTTTTGTCTTGTTTCAAGTTTGTGAAGCGGATGTAGAGCTCCCTTCATGTGCACTGGTATCCATGCTGGAGTTATCCATTGCACCACCTGCAAAATTCAGGTAAAATATCAAGATTAAACTACATTGCAGTACAGTAGAACCCACATCCGATTTCCAATTTTTAGTAACCCAAAATAAACCCCATAGAACCCCGGTTATAAAGTTCCCCTGCATAAGAAGTTTTCCCATATACCAAGTTGAATGTCACAATCTCAAAAAGTATAACTACGTATTTTTTAAAGATTATTTTTGTCAAGACTCAATCCATAATTCTGAACTGAGAGATACTTGAAGTAATGTTAAAAGAAACATAACACGAACACTAGTTACAATCGTACTTCTTTTAAAAAGCTTTTCCGTTTAATACGTTCTCCCGCATCAGAAGTTATAAATATCCGGTCACTTGAAAAACTTTTTAACGGCACTACAGATAACGACTTCATAATCCCCTCAACTTACCTAGAAATTAGAAATAATTCTATAGGATAGTAGAATTAATAACGATGAGCCAATCCATACTTGCTCAAAGTGGCTTTCGAGAAAACTATCAGAGAATGTAAACCTGTAGGTTGTTTTTCTGCTTCAAACTTAAAACTCGTTGGTCTAGTAATGCGTCTCAAGTGATTTTTTTAAACCACTGGAAAGTAGGCTTTTGTACAACGTAATGAAGTTGCCGTTAAAAAAAAAACCTTTTGAAACCATGAATAAGAAATTTTGAAATACTGTAGTAATTTGTTTGCTGCATTTTGATGCTGGCCTACATATTACCAGCCTCGATCACTTAAGTATGAATTTTGCTAGCAAGGGACGTCGGTTTAAGCTCTTAACTCTTTAGTGCGTACGGAAAATTCCTACTTACCTCGACAGGGATGCAAACACTGTTGGCGTCGACAAATTTGAGATTATGGCCCATATAGCACCCAATACTCCATTCTAACATTACGTTATTTAAAGTACTTGCCTCTTCTATCTGAAGACCGTCCAGAATCACTCTTTGAAACCTTCCCCGGCATTGAGCCTCCTCGACTTTCTTTGTGTTTGATTTTGTGGTGATGTTTGTGGTCACTACTGCTCTTCGAAGAACTACCTTGTAAGGCGGTAAAAAGCGATTTGGGGCGACCACTTTTCTTTGTTGAATTCTGGGACTTGTCTTTGGCTTTCACGTTTAACAAAGGATGGATTTCTAAAAAATAAAAGCACATTGAAAATCAATGTTGCATCCCATGGTTGATAATTGCTTAACACATCGTTTGAAAGAAACTTGCCATCCGATGGAGCATTCTGCAAATCCACAACAATAGACTTTGGTCGCTTTTTTGGTGAAGCATTTTCCTTTTGTTCGGATGACACCCTTTTGCTAGCATGCTCATCTGATTGCTACAACAAACATGGGAGTTCTGTTATCATACCCACTTTTGGTTGTAAGTTTACCACTATATCCAACAAAAGCAAATTGGCTTAACCTGTTCAAGAGGAACTCCCCAGCCCTCTTCTGGATCGTCAATTTCTGGAGAAATTGGCAAATAAATTAAAGCTTTTTCATCTTCATCATCTTCATCGCTGAAATGATGTTAGTGTTAAGCATGTGTTTCATCAAATTCCCGATAAATTTTTTCCAACTATGCTTAATAGGTTCGCAACGTTAAACCACTAAGTATGAAATTCCCAATTATAGAAATTGTGTAGAACCAAATACCTGCTGAAAAATGCTACGATCTTTTCCACAGTTACGACGTCAACGAGTTCATCTTCTTCGTGTCTTTCTGATTTATTTAACAAAATATAACAAAAGTTTCAGATTTCCAACGTGAACAAGTGCATTAAAACCACAATAAAAGTTAACAAATAAATTAACTCACCAGTGTTTAATTCTACACTCTTGTCCTCGTCATCCATGTCAAATTCACTTTCTCGCTCCTCATACTCTACGTTTTCATCCAATTCTTTAAAATCAGGTGCAAATGCACTCCAATTTTCCTTTAAATTAAAGTCGATTTCAGTACATCTTTGGTCGACGCAAGAACACTTAACCGAATCAATTCTTACCACTTGGTTTTGGGCCCATATAGATACAACGCCACTAGATATTGAAGCAATGATAGGTCTGACTGGATGCCACTAAATTAACATTGAATAAGCAAGTAAAAAATTTGATTCAAGTCATCAGCATGCTATTTGTCTTTGCTGAAATTTTTCTCACCACAACATCCAAAAGCAATTCCCCTTTGGTTCCATGTAAAATTTTCACCAAATTTCCAATGCTTTTTTCCCAAATGTACAGTGCATGTTGTCGTGCTGAACCAGCACATATGTACTCCCCATCTCCAGAAAATACACATTTCTTCCACATGGTTCTGCATTTCAAAAGAAATACGAGAATTAGTCATGAATTTACAATGAAGAAAATGTTAACGTGCTCCACTCTAGCCCAACTAATCAGGCTTTCGTCAAAATAATTAATACCATTTCAGGCTACGAAGTAAAAGCAACATAGAATATATACCGAGTTTGCTACTTTACTACTCTTTTTTTAATGTTATTCAGATAATTTAGAGTACTGTATATTTCGGTATAAGTCGAGGTCCAAGCTTCAGGTACATTTGCTTTTGAGACATATTTTTTATTTTACTTAAATGTCCACCCCTGATTTTTAGGCACTTTTTGAAAAGGAACGTAAGAAGGTTTCAACCGTATTAACATACTTATTCACTAAATCTTGCAACTTCTGTATCGGTTCCGGTTCACCTTCTTTACCACAGGCAAGGACTTCCCCGCTCTCATAAACACGAATGATTCGATCTGCTGTGTTTACTAAGAAACAGCTATAAAATTTCATCATAATATATTAATTTAAAAACATGTTTCATAAACAGGGAATAACAATGCACCAACTTACTTCCCCCTCCGTGCAAACTCAATTGATCTGATTGCAGTTGTATTTGATGTTCCAGTGGTTACGCGAAAAGATGCAATTAGCTCCATTTTCGGGCATGATAATACGAGTATCTATCAATGTATAACATGAATACATGAATTCAGGAATGCAGTTGAAGCTTCATAACATACGACTATCAATACGCACTTTCCCTTTGGCATTGCCAGTATAGATATAACAACCACGTCGGTCAAAAGCAGCCACAATATTCACATCAGACTGAAATATTAAAGAAATAACACTAAGAATACAGATCAGAAATTCAACAAAAAAAAAATGATCAAATCTTTTCTAAGATAAGCATGCCTCATCATCAAGAGGTACTAAGCTGTGAGATCCATCAGTTTGAACTAAAACTGCAGCATATTTCATTGGACAAACCAAAAACATTTGACTATTTGCATGAAAATAAAAAAAAAGAAATGACAAAAATTAATAAATTAAATCTATAGAAAAAACAACAACCACAGGACACATCATAAGCAAACATACTCATTTCTTGGATGAATCTGGACTTTAAGAATTGGGGATGGAAACCTGTAACGACGGTAGCATTCGCCCTGAAGAACATCCCAAATGGCCACACTATTATCTGTTGATGCACTGAGTAACTTATGTCCATTTCTGCTCCAACTAATATGCAATACATTATGGAGAAAATCAATAATTAGTAATATTATATATTGATATACGACTGCTTATACTATGGTTACTGTTAAAGGAAAGATATATTCCTTGTAATATGTAAACACAATTGACGCTATCGTTGTTGTTATAGGTCCAACAGTATTATATGCCCTAAGAAAACCTAAATAAACATCAATAGCGAAATTTCCATACATGTATAGGGACTATTCCAGCATTTTCCTAGAAACACATTGCGGGAAAACCACTAAAATTAAAGTCAGGATAGCCTGCTGACTATCTTTGAACCCGGGCAGATGGTATAAACAATAATTGTAGTAATTATTACGCAAGACCAATATATAATTGAGAAATTCCTTGTAATGGACTTATCAAAAGTCTCAGGCAGTCGTCTTAGGTGGACTTTTTAATTAAAAATTATTTAAAATAACACCCCTACGTACGTTAACGAACACACGGGATGAACATGGGCACTGATAATCTTTGCAATTCCTCTTGTAAGGAAATCCCAAATAACAATGCGGCCGTCATTACATCCAACAGCAAGCAGTGTTCCTCTTTTATTAAAGGCGCAAGTAACAGCTAAACTAATGCTGTCTAAAGCTCCATCGAACTCCTATTTTGAAAAGAAATCATAGTTATTGATGTTTTCCAAATTGAAATTGTCACCTTAAACCTCAGATTTGATGGTTCAAAAACGTCAACATATATAGTACCTACCTCAGGATAATTCTGGCCAAAGGATTCTAAATAAAAAAGAAAACATGAGTTACTTATGACGGCATAATCAACACTTAGAATTCTACATATTTGGCTAAAATGAAAACGAAATACGTTTTACCCAATAATTCCAAATTCATTTTATATTTAACATGCCATAAATTCTCGAAAAACAAATTGAATACAAAAGCAACGGCGCTCTTGAAAAGCAAGATTCAATATTCAAATTACTCCTTTCTAACATAGGGTTCGAAAATGAACCAATGAGCACATATGTGCCAACCTGTGCGAGGCTTGTCGCACAGGATTAGGTGGATGACATCTGGTGGAATTTCCACCAAGTCGCCAGGCGTTGTTTGGACTCCCATGGTACGGGAACAGCCTGCCCATTATGCATGGCCCCTGTCGAAGATGTAGAACATGTTGTCAAGGACTGTCCATTG
>JAQGBW010006120.1:0-11013 GCA_034698625.1 Julus scanicus
ATTCAACACTCAACTGCATCCAACTGAGAATCTAGATCCAAACGAGATCCAAATGTGCTAGTGGGAACAAGGTATCACAGTATTCAATTTCTTTTAATCTGAATCCAAAAAATCGTTCATAAAATTGGTGTTTGTAACAGTCACGTTGTAACCACCATACACAGTTAACCAAACGTTTTTCTTTGATTTGTAAATTCAAATTCACCACATTTTCATAGCCAATTCTCCCCATGGTATTAGTAGTGATAGGGTTGACCACCCCTGGTTTATGACAAACATATAAGCGCGGGATTCATTGTCTTTTTATTTGCTATATTATCAGCATGTTTATAGGAAAAAAGGCAATTGGTTTAACAAACTCGTAATTAGGAACACAAGAATTTTGATAAACAAGTTTCCCAGATATCGAAATAATCGTCTTGTGAAAAGCCCAAGGTAAAATCAATGGATTTTTAAGATCAGATTTTCAAGCTCTACATTGACATTTTATCTTCGTAATTCTATCTCATCAACTAATAATTAAATTGAATTTATTGCAGTAATCACTTGAATAGATCATTAAATCAAACTTTGAATATAGATTTTCTCCAAAGAAGTAACATTAACAACAGGGTGGGTTGCGTTAATTTTTTTTTTTTTTTAAGCCTTTGTAGTTTGAGTAATTCTGATAACATCTTCATTGCCTCGGGTTCGTTAAGTTCAAGAGTACACGGCACACGTACTAAAAGTTTATTGGACTAAGATCGTCTAATGACTTTTTTTATAGAAATTTTTCCTCCCATTCAGAAATTTCGATCTGTATCAGGTGACATGAAAATCCGAAGAAGAAAAAAAGTAAAAAATTAAAATCGGTCAATCACCCTTGTTATATACACACATAATTAAATTTACAATGTTTAATATTTTGTAGTTTATTACTTGAAATGTCTGGAAACATCAGTGATTTGGCAAATACAAGGTTATACAAGGCTATGAAGTACACTCCAAGCAAAGAGTAAGTTCTTCTATAGGAAACCCTTACAATGACATGAGGATACAAAAAAAAATGGTTTATCATTGATAACAGGTGTTTATGCGCATATGCTACCATTCTGATATGCTGTCAGCACTGATTTGCAATATTGCAAGCTATGCAATTCACATTAAAAAACAAGCTAAATTACGGATTAAGCACGTGTGTTTCAAATGAATAATGCAACACAACAGTATTCAGGGACAGTCATTGTAACAATGTAATCAATAGCTTACTAACCCGGCAATGGAGGAATTACACTTTTTATGTATTGATTTTATTTATCCCTTAGATTCCCTTTAACAACAATAATATATACAATTGGTTATTTAATCTTGACATTGATAGATACCAATGTCAATGACAGCTATCCTGAATTGGAAATAACTTGCATACCGTGCCAATTTTAAACCAACTGGTGATTTTTATATTGCGTGTATTCAAAGCCCACTTTCATCTAAATTAAGCTGGAAAATGTTTACACGCACTCTTTCTGTTCTTATGCTAACCAGAAATGACCTGGCACCCTTCGTTAAAACAATAACTTTTGTAGGTGCATTTAAGCATAATTTATAATGGAGATTAATTATGACTTTGCGACTTCTTAAGTTACACTGTTAATAGATTATTCATCCATTCTTACATATGAGAACATGCACCACGAGTTTGAAATGTAAATTAGATAAGTGATATGCTAGCATAAGATATGTTTACGCTAATTTATACCCGATATCTTAGACTGAAAAATAATATGAGCCAATCGCTATCACTGCCATTTTCTTGAAAACAAATAAGCTGTTTTTGTTGTCGTTGTACAGTTTAATATTCTATAATACAGATAGTTGAAAAAAAGTAGCTTAGAACATTCGTGTGTGTTCCACCTTCATTTTATGAATACCATCTTGATTTAATATCAGCTTATTACCCACGAGTCCAGACAGACAAACATTCATTTATAAATATCAACTTGCATAATTCATATTGTATAAACTATGGGTGCATATCTTTACCTCTGCAGTGTAGGAAGTTTTGTGAATGTCTGCAAATATGAATGGCAGTGGCTTGGAATGTAAGGAAGCAGCTGCATGGTTTATTACAGTTAGATTTATTTATTAATTGTGCTTGCGAAACTTTTTTATGAATATCCATACTTATATATTCATAGTTGGGCATACTATTTTACCGTGTTACTGTGTCTGTTTATTTTGCATGTGGACTCTCACAAGTCTGGTTTTGAATTCATGATGGCGCCATGATTATATTGATAGCCATAAATACATGAATATGCAATTGTTTTTATGAGACTATCTGATTACCCACACATTAAATTCATTGAATGCTATTGTGAGGTTTGTCACTTTACCGATATGGTCAACAGATTTTAATCTTAGTCAAATGGGTGACAAAAAGCTGTTCTGCACCTTAGAGTTACCTCAACTTCTTGACCGGAAAGAACATTTTAAAGGACAATATCCCCTATTGATAGTTGATTGACTGAGAGGCCATAATCCATCTTACTCGGACCCCGTCGTGAGCTATTTCGATGGTAATTATTAATCTCATGATTTGGAGGCATATTCTGTAAACGTGCGTTTGTAGACAAGCTAGGTTTCACTCATTTCAAAAGCTAATCTTAAGTAGACACTCACGTGGTTACTAAAGTCAAAGGGTTAACAAATGTGTACTCGTGTAGTATTTTGTATACGTTCATGACCCTTGCTTTTTTTGTAACACAATAGTGTAATATCCCCTACATTGACACTTCCTTATGCCTTAAGACCCTACAGTGTCACAAATACTGTAATTTGCAATGATGACCGCCTGCAATGCTATGGCTGTAGCAAATTCAATCTTTATTTCATGGAACATTATGAAGTACATTAATTTTATTTAAACCATGCGCCACAAGATACCCTAGAGCCGAAAGGATTTATAGGCCCATTTTTCAATTCCTATTGGGCTATTAAAAGACCACCTGTAGCTTGTTGGAAGCGATGTGAACTTTTCCAAAGTGCTTTTGAACTTTTGGGATAATTATGTCTTGTTACTCTAATGGTAGCTAAATTTAACAAGACGTTGTCACACCTGATTTCAGGAAGGAATGTCCCATTTCACTCGTTTTAGTAACCGACATTGACATTATCCATTTTGGATAATGTAGTAAACGTACACAATTTCATTTTCCTTGGATTATATTTGTAAACGTGTGTCACTGTAATTAAACCACTTCCATAACTAGATTTAGTCAAAGTGTACTATATACCGGCAGTGTTCAAATGCTTTACAAATATTGGCACTTAACAAACGTTTTCTATGATGAAGGCAAATGTTTAAGGGTGCTGACATGTTTTATGACTATCTCGCTTTCAGGAAAGAGTGAAAAACTTAGGAAAATACAAAGTGTGGTATCCTCGTTCATTGACATGTCTTGAGGAAGGTTCACTTGAAAAACATTTCGTCCACATGTATTCCTGAATACATGAAGTAAATGAAGTTACTAATAGAAAGTAGTTTATATTCTTGTTATTGCTTGTAGTACCCACAATGTGCAATAAATAAAAACGTTGGAAAATGAAGGATGGCATTCTGGATGTACACATTTTTAAAAACGCATTTAAAATTTAGGAAGTTGTTGGGACTCCCTATTAGAATTTTAATAAGACGTTAGGGGTTTATTAACACATTTATTCTCCAGTCTGTAATCGTTATATTCCGTTAATTTAACAAACGGTTGTAAACTGCATCCAGAAGTTATCGGCCAATGCCCTAGCTGTCCAATGTGATGCAGCTGGTGCTTCTTAAATAATGCTTAACGAACATTAATTAAAGTCGTTGTGGTATTTAATACTTATTAATTGGAGGATGCGCATTTGAATGAATTTAACTTCAATTAGGTTGTTGAGGCAGCCATGTTTTCTGTTCTTTCCCATGGTACACTGCTTCGCCATTCTAATTTAAATTCAAATTTCGAAAACATGTTCAGTCTTTACAGAATGTACACAGCAGAAATACCTGTATTTTTACGTGAGATTTTTAATTCATTTTGCTAACATTTTTTCATTTTTACTAGCTTGGTTTTTTAATAGTGGTTCTTCACCTCCAGGGATGATGGATTTATATATGAATTTTTGTGTGACTTCGTTTGGGGTGCATTCTTACCAATGGTGGCGGGTATACAAAAAATTCACGAAAATTCAGTTATTTCTATGAAAATATAATTTATGCCTTCATTGAAGTATAGAAACGTTTGTGGTTTATATAGTTTTATATCACTTGAATGAGGTTTTATTGAGTTATCAGTTTTGTTTCTTGACTTATATTTACAGGAATGTTGAATTATCTCTATTTATTCCAGTTTGAATCTAAAAGACCACACTGATAGCCAACACACATTCCGGTGACGTCAAGATGAAATTTTCTTGACTCTAAAATTCATGAAATTTGTACGCACTCACCGTAGCGTTACTAAACGATATGTTATTGCAATTGCTAAAAGCGTCATAAAATGTCTCCACCAGCACACCAAAAGTGACTGTCATTTGCACTCTTGTTTTGGTATGTATAGGGCATTGGCCTCGTCTGCTGAGTTTCAAATAGTTTCCATGTTTGCAGGCTTGTGTGTTAGGGATAAATTCGATCCTAATAGTTCCTTCTGTTACTTTTGGCAACGGTTTTTAATTTTTTCAATTATTTTAGGAACGATGAAATTATTTGTTAAAATTTGTGAAGCATGCAAAGCCTGAAAGTACAAGAAATACTTAGCAACTGCTCATCATTACAACCTACATTTCACCAGTTGCTTAGCTTGAATCTATCGGTTTATTAGCTCGACTTTGGGTGTTATACTTACTGACGTGGATGAGAGGGAAATTAATGTATTGTGTTTCAAGTGGCACTTTTTGGTTAACTACTTCTTTTAGAGACGCGTGCCAACAAAGCGCACTGTTAGACATCCCAAACGGGAGAAAAAGTTGTTATTGCTTCTGCCAGAGAGTTGATGCTAGGCTTCAGCTTAATCTTCCGATATAAGTGTCAAAAATAAACAAGTTGCTTTTGGTAAAAACAAATACCTCAAGCCTGAAATAATTATTTTGATGAAAATATATTTTCAGTTTACTTAACAACCAAAAACACTTGTTTTTAAAGCTGAACAAATTCAACTTGTTGTTAACAATGCTATCTAAAAATACCATGCACTGTAGTGTCAATATTTATCAATAACATGTGTATGAGAATCTGAATTGAAAACTATCATAATTCCATATTTTCTTTAAAAGGCAATTTATATTGGCAAAAACATTGTTATTCATATAACTCATAGAACATTGGAATTGTAAAATTTTAGTTCTTCAGTTTATTATTAGGGAAATAATAATCCTATAATTAAAAGAGGGGGAAATTCGAAATTGTACTGTATTGCGTTTCGTTTAGGACGCTTGCCAATATTTTTTTTTAGATAATTGAGGAAAGTATTAAATTTCAAGAAGTTTTATAAAACTACGTAAGTGTGTGATTTGTAAATATCATAAGCTTTTCGAGGTTTCTGGAATATTTTGATCAAATACATATATAGCAAGTTGTAAACATTACTTTTTCTTTGTACTTAAGGAAAGGTCGTTAACCTAAAGACATTTTTCCAAGAATTTTTATGAGGAAATGTTTTTCTGAAGGTTATGACTTACGTGTGTGAATAAATATGTGGAATTTGCATATTTCTTTTTGCCGTGAACTTTTATCTTTCAAAAACAATTCGTTTGCATTAAGGCTTAATAATGCATACTGCACAGTAGTACATATTGCCATTTTTGCTTAAAGGAAAATATTCCAAAATGCTGTAGTAACCTCTGCATTGTTGGGTGTTATCCTGAAGTACTGCATAAAAAGAGATTCAACTTCTCTTACAGTATTCATTCAAACAACTCAAAAGTAAAATGAAATCAAAACATATTTTCAAGAGTTTTAAAAAGTTTCTCCTGTCTCTAACACATGTTAAAGATTAGTTTACACACATTAAGAATTTTATATTCTCATCTATTCAACTGAGTACCACGTTTGAGCAATTTTCAACAAATTGAGGAAAATAGTCATTCGGTTATAATACTTATTCGGGTCATCGATTTCAGACTAATAAAAAACTGAAAACCCAAGTCTGCAGGAATGCAAATCTATGATCACTGTCAGACAACGTTTTTGAGTGAATAGGCACAAAATTGTCAAATAACTGCGAAACATCTGAAAAAAATCCTATTGTCTAAAAGGACATGGTTGTGAGGTATTCCAGTAATCTCTATTGCAATAATCATGAACATGCGGAATATTGCATATTATAAGAGTTGTTGACTCTCGGTATTTTAGACGGCATATAAACACGACCAATAAAATTGAAAGTAACTCACGGGTACACAAGGAAGACATCACGTGGTAACACAAAAAATGTTTTTAAAGGTCATAAGCGAACGACCAGATCTGACATTTCTACAACAAATAAAAGCTTCCATTGCACGGGTATGATGCTTGTTTTGGATAACAGCAAACATGCGTTTCTCAGATCATTATGAATTGCCTCTGTCTTGAGTTTACGGATGCAGGAGCCAAAACTGAAATCCGATGTCAGTGAACAGGGGATTTGCATACCGTACACCAATTTAGTGTGTAAGCTTAAAGCCAAAACAAATGCACTGCCTATTTTAGTAAAAAAGAGCTGGGGAAACTTTTCCTAAAAAGGATTTCTGGCTTCATCCCGTGAGCTGATGATGATGATGATGATGATGACAATAAAACCTCCAAGATGTACCGCATCTAACTTTTACTTCTTTTTACATTGCATGGTCTATTTTTAAAATGACATTTGAAAAGTCTGTGCAGACGAGAATTCTTTGTATGTACATATTTAACAATTAGCACTTTTATATTCTTCTTGTTTTTTTGCTTGCTGGAATGTCATGACTGGATGTCTATCTGGAAAATCGCAGTTGTTAACTTAATGTTTATACATGTCATACCGGGATTTTGTTTGTGCCAAATCAAAATTTTATAGCCAGATTTTTTAACAAGTTTTTTACAATGTTGTATTTTGTTCATAGCAAGAATTGATGCATCCGGTGTTAATTAAAAACCAATATAAACATTTGCTAAAATTCTGCCAACACCGTATGCTAATTGTCGGATGTTTTGAATAATAACAATGCCAACAACTGCAACTTCTTGTTAACACTTGGTTTCAAAAACTCATTAGTTTAATGAGAGTTCTCATCATTATTGTGACAAATAGAGTTGAAACTTTTCCGGATGGAGGTACATAGTGCACGTATTGGCTTTTCGATGTTATTATAGATGTCAGAACATGTTCGAAAAATCTGCAATGTCCTTCAAATAATCTTACTGGGATTGTCTTCCGAAATATAAGAATGAAAAAAGTTAATATGTATGTTTATTCATTTGGAACTAGTATATGCGTGGGCAGTTGGCTAGACTCTTGACTATTGTTTTATTGTTTTTCTACATATTCGTTAATTCTTATTTATATTTATTTAAGGGTTTCATTGCTACTTATTTCCGTGAATATAATGCACTTTGTCCACCCAGATGTCAGTTAATTACCAATTGTTCAGTAGCAGACTAAACAATGGGCATCTTAGGCATCTCTTGGTGTTCTCCCAAATTCTAAGAACTAACCAAATTGTTTATAGGCCGTTTTATTTTTAAGTGCATCTTGATTAGAATCCAAAATGAAATAAATGCGATACTAAACGAAATGACCGGATACGATTAAGTACCAAATGTACGCATAAATACTGTCCTGACAAATGTGCCGTGCTACTGAAAAACAAGAAAAATAGTTTGAAAACATTTACCATGATGTCCATGACCTTTAATTATATGGAAGATAAGGAAAGGCAGAGCTTTTACCAAATTGGCGTATAAAGTTTTATATATTTAATGTCAGCACGTTCTGCAGCAGACTATACAACCCATTCAGTGCTACTGCTACAAGTCGATGACAAATTAAGGTATAAAGTGTGAACAATATAACTGTTCAATACAAGAAATTATAAAAATCCTTTAAAAATTTCTAAAGGCCGTTGACGCCATTTCTATAGAAACTACTCGTACTTGTTTTTTTTTATCTTAGTTTGGCATTGTCTTTCACATATCTTTCAACACTCAATGCCAAATTGTACCTAGAAAGGCACAACGTGAATAGCTTGATAAAGTCTTCCTTATGTGAGACTGTTTTGCTTTACTTTTTACCTACTTGCTAAATTAAATGTTTCCAAATTTCTATAATACGTAATTTATTGCACATAACCTGGAAAAATTGCAATTAACTATCTTAAAACATGTTTTGTTCCCCCTTTCCTTTGTTTTTTGTTACCCAAATTCAAAGAAATATTAATCATACCAAATGAAATGCACAAAAAAGTAATTATAAAAAAATAGTGGGTGTGAGAAAACAAAATTCCTGGACTTAAAATGTATCTTTTTTCCTAGAACTTCATACCAATGAAATTTATTTGACTTAATGTTGACTAACCTGAAAAACAAAATTCCCCGACGTGAAATGGTTTTTTTTTCATATACCAGGGCAATTTATTTGACCTAATGTTGACTAAAATTATAGGTTTAAAACTATGGAGAGGAATTCTTAACAAAGGATTCGTATAGCATTCTTGGAAATTCCAGTTTTGATTTTTTTATACAAAATTTTGAATATTTCATTCTTTTCCATGAGCAGTTTTTACTTGAATATGTAATCATTTTCCCCATTTGTTTAGTAACCTATTTAACTATTTGTAACGTGGACACGTACTATCTTGTGGGCTAAGATAACCCCAGCCTTTATGTAGATGAGTGTTATTGCCTTTAACTTTCATCTTTTACAATAAGAATAACACATGTAAAACACCAAAAGTGTGACCAACCCATCATGTTTGCCCGTTGTTTTATTTAAATTTCCAGTGAGTTGTTTGCATACAAATAGTTACCCACAAATCTCATTACTGTCAGGCATTCGTGCCTTAATTCATCTTTTATTGTGCTCTTCAAGGGTGTTGAGGGCCTAAGGAGGGAGAGAAAGTTATATTAATGCAGCCCACAAAAAAACGACTTAAGTTAATACTCACAGTTTATGATGGACAATAAAACGTTCACCTTTCTTGCGAACTCTTGTTAGGTTAATTCATAAGTTTTTAAACACAAGTCTACAGAATTGTACATATAGGGTACCTGTTAAAATTTGATGCCCATAGCGTAAATTCATCATTTTATAATTAAAGCATTACAGGCGTGCCAATAACAATGGTTAGGCGTTGCAATTTTAGCACCAGCATGAGGCCAATGAATAAAATTTCAAGTTGAAAGGATTAGATTTGATAAAAAATTGTTCACCTTTAGCAGTAATGGCCAAGGTTGTAAAATTTGTCAACCATTTCGTTGCCGGACTGGTCTTCTTGTTTCCCAACATCAATGAAATCGAAAGTACATTGACTGCCTACATAATTAATTCTTATTGGCCAGAAAGTTTTCCATCCAATTGCATTAGTTAGTTACTAAGATACTGGTGCTTATATACAACCTCCCCCCTTAGGGTAAGGTAATAACATTATTTAATTGCAATGTTTATTGGCCTTTTTAAGTGCGTTCATGATAATAACCTAAAATAAAATAAATTGTAACCAAACAAAGCGACCGGACATGTTCTGCAGTTTGTATTGGTTATAATGTGATTCTTCAACAACTAAAACACATTTTAAAATACCGTGCTACATAGACGATATTTGTATTATCTTGGCAAATTATATACTGAAGCCATGAATGGTAATAATTGTATATCGAGGCCTTGCAGCCCAACTAAATATTAACAATCGTAAAATTATTTTCTATCTTTAATTTAAAACCAACATTATTCCTTAACTAGTGAAGAATTTTACAACCACTTACATAACTGGGTAAATCCATAAAAAATTTTACAAGCAATGAAAACTATGTTGATTGAAATGTAAGTATTTTTCCACGCATGGAATAACAACTACTCTTAATTACAAAACGATAACATACTACAAAAAAATGGACAACACCTAAAAGTACTCATGGCAGCAGAAAATTACCAAGTTATCCCCTTTCTTATCTTTCCACACTCTCTTCCTGTTCCCCTTCCTTAATTTTTGTTTCCCCATTCCCTCTTCTTTTAATATGTGCAGAGGGTAAGGTTAACAGCCAATGAACACATTAGTAATGAGATAGATCATTTATGTTACATTACGATAACGATCCTATGATAAGCTCAGAAAGAAAAAACAAAATATGACAGTTATGTGAAAATCGTGATTTTTTTTAACCTGAACTGTTGTTTGTGAATAAAATTTTAGCACTAGCGTGAAATGCAGTCCACATGATCGATCACATTTCTGTTATTAGACTATTTTCCTACGTTAATACCTTAGTGCACTGCAGTGACTTTCGAATGTAGTTGAACTCTAGTGAAAACATATAAATAAATAAAATAATAAGCAAAGTATTTTGCTAGATCGGAAATCCAAATGAATGTATATACACGGAGCTTAAACAAAGCAGACTTCTTAAACCTAACGCAAAGTTTTTTCAAAAAGGTATCAATATGTATGATTGTAGTTTTGCGCGTTGTTTATTTTCATATAGCTCATAAATTTTCTTATTTTCTATTTTTGTATTTGTAGTGAACAGTTGCATATGTGTGTGGTCTGGTACTTATCCTATGACATTATTCAGGCAGGACACGTTTGTTTCAGTTATTATCTTAAAAAGAGTTAAGTTAATGCCCCACGATAACTACAGATATCGTTATTTATTAACACTGAAGACGTTCTTATTGCACACAAGCAATAAAATGACGAAAACGTGAACTTTTTTTTACTATTCATCACCTCTGTGGACATTTTCAGAACCACCCCATATGGAAAAATAATATGCGATAAATATATTTTTGAAAATATATTACCCATATATTGAAAATATACCAAAAT
>JAQGBW010006121.1:0-11011 GCA_034698625.1 Julus scanicus
TATAATGCGATTAATTTATAGGCTTAAATTGTTTGTATGGCTAAATGTTACTTCAATGTGAATAAAAATTTACGTATGCCATCACACACTTTATGTGGAATTCGCTTAATTGGGCCAAAATGCCTAAGTCCCGATGTGTCACAATTAAGCGGAATCGTCTGTATTACCATAACTTGTTTTCAGTCATGTATAATATATGCCAGATATTTCCATGTACACTACATGTTCTTATATAATTGTCCACCATTTTGCACCATTGCTATCGCGGTGACACGTAGTGATCGGTTGATCTTCGCTTGTTGTTCCGGAGGGTCCAAGCTAGCCTCAGTCGCAATTAAAACCCAGTTGATGTACATGCATGACCATATATGGGATTATTCAAAACCCCGTTTATAGCGGCATTAGGACGACGATGAAGGGGGTCTTTCATTCCCGAAGGGTTTATCCCTTCCATACATCATTGATCGAACGATGAATTGCCGTTATCTCATCTTTATGCTAATTTCCAAATAGAAAGGGCTGAATCTGGGCAACAACGAAGCTAGGGTCTTTATATATCTCCTTCTTTTTCTGAGACACCCCTGTACCAATCTAAAGGTATGCCCCTGAATGTTTGATGTTGAACTTTTCCTCATTGCTTCAGTGCTCACAGTGTTTGCCTATGTACAAAATGCCCCTTTCTTTATTGTTATTGTTTTATATACCATAAAATGTGGATACTTAGGGCCAGTTTTTGTTGTTTTTAGGAATTTTAAGGAGTGCAATAGTAGTGGTATTTAGGAATTAATAAGTTAACCTGTTTTGAAAAAATCGCTTTTTCTCCTGAGACGAAACTTTGACTGAATTAGGTAAAACACAAAAAAAAGGTATCTCAACAAAAATTGACAGTATTTTTGAAAGTCCAGTGTTTTCAGAAGCCTTCACATTATGACTGAAGTGTGTGAACCTGCAATTGGCTGAAAAAGCAGTTTTGAAACCTACTTTAAGGGGGATTACAACGCTATCCCTTTCATGGGGTCAAATTTGCAACAATACTCACAGACAAACAAAAAAAGATTAAATCAAAATAAAAATTGTTTAAAATAGCTTTATAAATCAGCAAGGCGCTGATCGTGTCATTTTTCACTTTAAAATCGTAATATTTTAAAATTAAGATTTACAAAATTATTATAGCATAATAATGGAAATTTTTCAAACCTATATATATACAGACGATTTCGCTTAATTGGTATATATATGCATATATACTCCGGGAACACATAACCTTGCATAAACTCGGGGAACATATAGCCTAACGTTTACTCTGGGAACATGTAGCCTAAAATATACTCCAGGAATACACAGCCTTGCGTATACTCCGGGAACATATAAGCTAATGTATACTCTGGGAACGTATAACCTCGCGTATACTCCGGAAACACAATCTTGCGTATATATTCAGGGAATACAACCTAACGTATATTCCGGGAACACATAACCTTGCATAAACTCGGGGAACGTATAACCTAACGTTTACTCCAGGAACATGTAGCTTAACATACATATACTCCGCGAACGTATAACCTCGCGTATACTCCGGGAACCTAAGAATATTATCTTAAATAAGTCTTAGTGGTATCAAAATGTTTCTGCTAACTTCCAAAACAAACACGAGCATCAAATGAAAACAACTCTTGTTTGTTTGCATATCGACCAAGTTTGTCAGAAGCGTTACGTAAACAGCTTAAGGCGTTGGTTCTTCTGCTCCAATAATCTTTGTTAAATGGTAAATCCAAGAGAGATTATTAGTAATATAAACACCGAGATACTCGATGGCATCAATGACAGCAAGTTGGACCACATCCAGAAAATACTTAAAAGTGCGAGTTTCTTTCTGTTTGAGAAACATTTGAGACACATATTGCCATATGTCCACAAAGATGCATTTTTTTGATGAACAGAACAACACAACCGGCAAACGCGTGTATCTTCAGTCCACATGTCTTTAATTTCTGATATGTGCCATATATATAAGTTTTCCACCCGAGAGAGCTTTTCGCATAATCCCCCGTTCGTCATTCGCCGCGTCTTCGGTTAATTTGCTCTTGCCGCAAATGGCGTCATTTCCGCCATTTTTCCTCTCCCTCAACGACCGTTTTGAGCCGTAAGCGACTTTAATTTTGATTTTTCTTCTTTGTTTATGTCATTAAACCTGACTCGAGCGTCGTCCCAAAACGACCATTTGGAGAACGTAGAGAAACGTCTATCTTTCGCAGTCTGCTAAAGGGTCGACCGAAAATCACACTAACCCGATAAAACTACCCGGGAATATAACATTCCTGGATTGACTGAAACTAACTACGCACGCATCGGGCCAAGACTCGATAGGCAGTCCCTATAACCATCAAGTCATCCTGGTCCTTTTTGATGGATTACGCTGTGATAACCCGGTCTTGGCATTCCAGGATTGACAGAACCTGGCAACGCACATATCGGGCCAAGACTCGATAGGCAGTCTGTTTCAGCCCGAAGAGGGTCAACTGAAATCATTTCGTTTTCAAAAGGTCCCTATAACCATCAAGTCATCCTGGTCCTTTTTGATGGATGTTCGCTGTGATAACCTGGTCTTGACATTCCAGGAATGACAGAAACTAACAACGCACGTATCGGGCCAAGACTCGACAGGCAGTCTGTTTCAGTCCGAAGAGGGTAACTGAAATCTTTTCTTTTTCCAAAGGTCCCTATATAACCATCAAGTTCTCCTGGTCCTTTTTGACTGATGCCCGCTGTGATAACTCGGTCTTGACATTCCGGGACTGACAGAACCTAACTACGCACCCTATAACCATCAAGTCATCCTGGTCCTTTTTAATGGATGTTCGCTGTGATAACCCGGTCTTGACATTCCAGGATTGACAGAACCTGACTACGCACGTATTGGGCCAAGACTCGATAGGCAGTCTGTTTCAGCCAGAAGAGGTTCAACTGAAGTCAATACGTTTTCTAAAGGTCCCTGTAACCATCAAGTTCTCCAGGTACTTTTTGACTGATGCCCGATAACCCGGTCTTGACATTTCAGGATTAACAGAACCTGACTATGCCCGTATCGGACCAAGACCACAAAGACCGTCTGTTTCAATCCGGAGAGATTCAAAGGAAAATGAAGCCATTTTGTTTTTTAAGGTCCCTGAAGCCATCAACTTCTCCAGGTCCCTTCTGAAAGATGCCCGCTGTGATAACCCGGCATGACAGAACTTGACTACGCTCGTATCGGGCCAAAACCACGAAGACCGACAGTTTCAGTCCGGAGAGATTCAAATGAAATGTAGCCATTTTGTTTCTAGGATCCCTAAATCCATCTTCTCCATGTCCCTTTTGAAGGATGCCTGGTATGATTTTCATCCGGGTATACAGTGTCGTATGTACCATATTCAAACTTTAAGCAGCATAATATATCCGTATTTCTCTCCAAATATGAAAAATGCTATAAAATGACAAATATATGATACTTTATCACCGAGCTAAAAACTAGAAAAACATAAGCTCGTAAAACTACATCAACGGAATATTGCATTTTACAATAACATAAATGTGTGGTCTTTTATGCGCTCCCTTTTTCAAACATACGCTGATGAACATACATTTTGATAAGATTCAATATTTGGTGCTGGTCAACGATGAATCTTTATCCCCTAAATAAATTAACTTTGCCAATCCGTTTACGCAGACAACAATTCCGTATATTGCGATAACAATAATTGCTTCTTGTGACGTTTATTGGAAAGCAACAAATAGGATTAAATGGGTTTTGTTGTGGTTTCTATCTTAAGCTGCGAAAATGTGTTACCAGAAAAAAATAATCCAATTGACGACATTACATACAGTATTCCGCAAAAAGTACTGGGACCGCTGTCTTCTGTTATATGTCGCAAGTACATCAGCAACACTTTTAAGTAAGCGACATGGAGCGAGCGAGAGATGAAACCAAAGTTTAACTTATTTTCTGGATAAAAGTATTTATTGTTACAAAACAGTGGGGATTTTTTTAAAAGCTTGCCGTAGAATTTGTTAACTTCCGAAGATGCAGGTTTCGCTACCCATTATTTTTCAGATGGACAAACTGCCCTAAGTAACAGCTCTTTCAAATGAGAGTTTTAGGCTAGGCGTGCCCAAGCGACTTTTTGCATGCAACAAAATTTCGGCTAGGGGCACACTAGTAAGGCAACCAAAGACGGACTCTATGGTCGGCCCCAAGACGCTAGTTGAAGCTCTGTTGCAACCACGGTTTGGCCGCTAGGGGAGTACGTCTTGGACTCCAACTTCGACGACGACAGGACGTCCCCATTGCAGCCACGGTTTGGCCGCTAGGGGAGTATGTGGGACAGGGTCCAAGGGAGCCCTTTTGTCTTGGGCTCTGTCTCTTGGACTCCGACTTCGACGACGACATGACGTCCCCAACGCGACCTCCCGATTCGACCTTTGTTCTACTCAAATGTATTTCGTTAAAGTATTCAAATGTATTTCTTTTAATGGTGCATATCAATGGTCCTAAATAAAAACGTGTATCAATCAAAACCCTCGTTCCAACAATAGCAATTTTTTCACTTTTTGATCACCCAAAACCTGTTGGTCATTACCACAAACCGGTTTTTGGCCATTAAATCACTTGAAGAATGGGAGGCGTTTCAACTTTTTGTTTGCCAGGATTAAGAAGTTGGCAGTGCTCAAGGTTCAATTGAAACTTATGCTTTCATTTTCGTGATTAAATAGTGCACCCCTTGACAGGGAGTGGAAGTCACTCTCATAGGTGTCTTGCCCTCGGTTTGCAGAAATAGGCCAACCTTAAAAACCAACCAACCAAAGAGGACCTTAAGGGAAAAAAGACCATCCATTGGGAGGGGTGGAAGTCGCTCTCTGAAGTTGATACGTGTCTAATCTGTATAGGGTTGTTGTCCAAACAAAATATTCGGGATCTGTGATCTGATGGTGGGATGGGTCTGACAAGAGATGTTTCACCCAACCCTCTGTTGGGTTCTATAGTGCACGATTATCACAATCCTGTCCAACTATCCAACTACCAGTTAGGTTCCGGTTAGGGAATGGGTAAGGCCTTTTGAGTTCGAGAGGCAAGTGCGCAACCTATCCACTGCTGACAAAGGTTACTTCAGGGAAAAGACAAAATTTGGTGTCATCCTAATCTCTTGAAAAACATTTTAAGCGTAAAAGTAAAATAACTTGAAGATGTCAGTGTGCGATACAGCATCATTTTATAAACATTGCTTTTTGGGGCATTGTTGTTCCCAATGGGACAATGGCGGAGGTAGAGGACCCAAGTACGAGTCGCTATAACGGATACATTGACATCTATAAAGCGAATCAATAGATTTGCCAAAATGGCAAACGCCCCTCGGAGACACTTTGGGCAGATAAAGATAACTGCAACAACAACAAGAAAAAACAAAAAAGCTAAAATAACAAAAAGATGAAGAAAAGAACAGAAAAGGGCCTCAAATGGAAACAAAACTCACATCGAAAACACTTTCCCCAAAATGTATGTTATAAGCACCGCAAGTATATCTACTTTATCTTTGAAATACTAAATAATGAACAATTCTGAGATTTTTAATCCCAGTCTACGGCGGATTAGTTCACGTAGTATTAAAGTTTCAGTTTCAATTATGGTAGAGAGCCCGATATTCCTTTCCTTAAGATCCAATTAAAAGACTAAAAACCAAGATAGATGAAAATGTTACATGGAAAACAAGAGTGGCAGTCAGTTAAGGCCTTAAGCACCACACAAACGAGAACAGTTAGCTCATCTCCATATACAGATCGCACACTCAAAACCCAAAACTTCACCCAAAACTTGCTTGTAGTTTTTGGTAGGCACGCACTGGCGATAAAATAGTTGCTTCTAAACCTGTGTTTCAACATAAGATTAATTAAAATTGCGAGCAATTAAAAAATCGCCGGAGCACACAGATACGCTGGCTCCTATTTAACCGGCCGCAGAATGGAGAGCGTTTTAATTTTTTAGTTGCCTCGATTAAAAAATCGGCAGAGCGCAAGGTTCAAATAAAACTAATACACTACATTTTGGTGATTAAAAAGTCGCCCAGAAAAAGTTGCTATTGCCTTAGGTAATGAATGTTGGTGTCTATTACGGCTCCAGTTTCAAAGAAACACCTAAGGCTAGGCGCGTGCACTGGGTGATTTAATCCCCACAACTAAATTATTGAAACTGGTTCCATTTTAGGGTGATTTTATTATGGAAAACCTGTTTGTAGTAACCACAAACAGGTTTTGGGTGATCAAAAGTGGAGAAAGTGCACGCCTAGCCTAAGTTGGTTATTACTAATGGGTACCCCATTTCGACACCCCTGAATTAGAAAATAGAATAACCTTTATCAATCTTCTGAAACCGGTTATGACTCCCCTCCTTCCTCCTACCATATGGAATTTATTTGCTGATTAAGGGGTGCCGAGTTGAATGGAATTTAACTGACTATACTCCCCAAGGGCATTTAATGTGTAAAGAGAAAAAAGGAGAATGTATACAGGACTTCAGTTTAAACACTCAGCTAAAGGAGTCTCCTGTTAAGGGGCTACATGCCATCTGAGATAATCCCACACCTTAGGATTGAGATGCAAGCACATAATTTTGACTACCCGCTTCAACAAATAGATGAGGGTTGCTCACGCTGCACAAATTGCACTCAATATTTGAGCTGCACACCGTGAAATATACTAACATAACATGAAGATGAAGGAACATATGCTATAAAATAACAATAACAATGCATTTAAACACGATGTACGACATATACGTATTTGCGTACTGTGTTGCGTATTGATTTCCTTATAAAAATAAACCCGTAAGCGAAATAATCGATTTTACAACTGTATTTACCCCGTATGCCGTAGGACACAAATACACTTTACGGAATAAAAATATTCTATATTTCCCATTTTTATATCTGGCGTTATTTAAATCATTTCCATGAATTTTTCTACATTTAACTAAAGCCGCAATATCATCCAAAAATGAAGAAAAACAGCTCTTCGGTACCTCGGTAGCTCTTCGGAACCTTACAAACATATGGAAGTTTAACGATAGATTAAGCAATTGGTCTTGGTTTGGTGAAACCCACCAAAAATCAAATTTCCAGTTTAATAGCAAGGAGTTAAACCATCCGATATGCCGTTAGTGTCGTCGGTTCTGCCTTAAGAAGGGAAATGCGACAAAAGCATCGTCCTTAATATCGATCAATGAAAAGTGGGGAAAATAATATACGAAAAATGCAATAAAAACCTTCGTTTTCATTTCTAGCTAAAAAACGACAGAAATTCACTCTGAAAATGAGAAAAAAAATGGGACATGGCGACACGTATTGTATACAGGATGAAACGTAAAATTATTTGGTTTCGATGAAGAAGCCATTTTAACATTTAAAAAAATAATATCTAATTCAAGTGGTTGTGGTGAAATAATCAGTATTAATGAGCTTGCCATTTTGAAAATTCTGGATGGAAACAACTGCTTGCTCTACCAAATAGGCAAAGAGCACAGGCTTTAAAGGGGCACAGGTGCTTTGAGAAAGCTCAATAATTTATGTGGGGTAGCAGGAAGTGCCATTGTTTAATTCCACCAGCACCTAATTCTCCCTCCAAATGTCACAGCTGCCAAGGGGTGCAAGTCAAATACAAATGATTGCTTTGTCTCATTTTCAGGCTGTGGTCTTTCAATTCAATTCAACTCAGTACCCTACAGTCAACAAATAAATGCCTGGTAGCTGGGGGTCAAACATAATTTCAGGAGAACCCTCCTCCAGCAGCTTCTTAGTCATCATTGTTAGATTGAATTTGAACTAAATAAAGAGAATTGCCAGGTAGGCTATTCCATCGTCTAATCTAATGCAAAAAAATGGACCAATAGTAAGCATCCGTCTTGGCTCGGTCAAAGGTCTGGAGTGATTATGTCTACTCCTAGAGTGGTTGTTAGGAGTTAATATATGGGAATTAAGAAAAAGGTTAAAATGTTTGAATAACTCCATAGATAACTTTTTGCATCTGGACTTCAACATGTCCCTCGCGGTATGCCGATAACTGCCCTTAACAAATATGGCTGCCCTACGCTGGACCATCTCTATATCCTGAATATGATCCCATCCTGTGAGGGTTCCAAACAGGAGCACAATATTCCAACATAAGGAGAACTAGAGTTGCGTAGCCAGTTTCCGCTACGTTTTCTGCACATTCTTGAAATACGCGTTGAATGAATCTAATCCAGCAGTTGGGGAACTTTTTTAACCATTACCCCAAAATATTTTTGCGTAAGTCGATATTCCTTACCCCCTTCTCCCCCCTCCCCCATTCTGAAAAGAAAACAATCAATGTAAATTTTAAATAAACATTATTTATTGAATAAATTTACATTTACATAATATAAACGTGTTAGTAACTAACACTTTTATGAAATAGCAATTTAAATAATAGAAAAATTTCCCCATTACCCAAAAAAATTTCATTTTTACCCCATTTGGGGTAATTTACCCCGGTTCCTCGACCGCTGATCTAAGCCGTTGGTTCACTGCACCAACAATTTTTGTGAACTAGTGATTCCAAGAAAGGTTTTTGGTAACTTAACTCCTTAACCGCTAAACAGGGGTGCTGGACAAGTGGTTGGGTGGTGGAGAGAAAGTATTGTTTTATCTGTAATGCCAAATAGCCTGGCACCTGATCCAGTTGCCCTAAGCTCAAGCTCATTGATATTGAAAATAATAATGTAACACTCCATCAGGATGTTCATAAACCAAACATTTGTACATTAACGCATGGACCACTAAATCCAATAACTCCATCCGCTTTAGGCAGAAGTTTCCTTTGCTAAATATTGAATTGAATTTGAATTCAAAAACGTTTCTAAACTATTAGTTGATCGTGAATCAATTTAAGTTTCATTCATTTGATAAACTGATATTATACTTTCTAACTTTAACATTTGGAGTATTTTCTTAACGATGTAAATTTATAGAATTAAATTGAATTGAATGAAAAATTGCTTTTCAACAACGATTCAAATCGAGTTTTCTTTTCTATGAGCTTTTCTCTGGCTTTTTATTAAAGCTCTTTGACTTTTTTTTCTCCTTTCAGTAAGAAATAGATTCGTTTTAAGGATGTTTTTCAAAGATGTTGAGGACATAAAACGTTAAAGATGAACTATGTATACGAGTGCGAGAGGCGACATGAGAAAACGATAAATTGTATATCATGTCTAATATAGATAAGGCCAATGATAGTCATAGCTTTCAAGAAATAAAGTATTTTTATGGTAAAGAACAGCATGATTATTCTTTTTTAAAAAATTGGAAATTCATGAAATTCATCGAAATTTAAAAATATTCCTTTGATCATGGAATGAAAAACTAAATCCAAGTCCCACACAAGCTCCGGTCATCATGCAATTCAGTTTTTGTCCTGTCATGGATCATGGCACTCCTCTTTCCCTTCCTCACTTGAGTCCCAGTCCGCAGTATGTCCCTTGCCCATTCATGAAATTCATCAAAATTTGAAAATATCCCTTCGATCATGGAACGGAAAACCAAATCCCAATCCTACATAAGCTCCGGTCAACATGCAATTCAGTTTTTGGACTGCCATGGATCGTGATACTCCCCTCTCCTCCCTTCATGTCATTCCCAGTTCGTGGTAAGTCCCTTGCCCGTGGCCTTGGAAAATCAATAGGCCACACTTTTGCTTTCCATATTTGTACTGAAAATCTAGATCAAGCCAGCTTGCCTCAATTTTCTCTACACAGGTCTTGTTTTTGCTGAGTTAGCCTTAGGACATCTGTGGAATTTTTTAACAGATGCACCACCCCATTAATCTCCTGGTCTAGCATTGTCCTTGAACATGCCTCTGAACCCACTGCTAATGCACTAAAAAGCACAAGAACAATTAATGTAGGAAGGCATGAGACTACAATAGATTCTGCTCTTCACTTTGCTGAACAAATAAAGAAACGAGTTTGCAGTCCAGCCTCTTCTGCTCCCTCCTCCTCACCCCCAAAGTTAGCTCACATACAGTAGGTCGACATCCATGGCAGCATGCTGTGCTCTGCTATTTGTTGAGCCAGACTAATTCGATCTAAACGCCGACTTCATAACTTTTTCTTTCCATCTTTTGCGTATTTATTTCGTTCGTTGCCATTTTCAGTAAACGTTCGTTGTTGCCGTTCTTTTGATTCTAGAGCGATGAATATATAATTGAAAGCGCCGATGAACTAGACCCGAGAGTTGTTTTTTTACGAGAAGTGAAAGCGTTTATAGCGGCAGACGAATACGCCAACCCAGATTTTAATAGACCAAATTGAATAATGGCCGATAAAAACTGCTAAGGCCTTTCTTCTTATGCATAATTCCCGCTATGAGCCAGGGGGCGCTGCGGCATAGGTCCCTAATGGTAAGTGCTGCTCCATACAGCATCTTTTGCTCCGAGGTAAAGAGCAATATAAGATAGTAAAATGAGAAAGAGAAAGTGGGGAAAGCTTGTCAAGAGACTTCTAAAATGCGAGGGACGCCAATGGTCCATACCATTGCAAGATAACGGGTAAATGAGGAATTTGTTTTTAAAGCTGATCATACAAGGGGCCATGAACTGAACAAGTGTTACCACTGGAGTCTGGGGATGCTTGGAGTCAGTACCCTTGACTGACTGTGGAAAATGGTAAGTGTACATTGGTCTTTCTAGTAAACGAATACTTCAAAGATAGAGAACAGGATCTTGGTTTAAAGAAACTCAGTGAATGTATCAATTAGTTCTTCAGGAGCTTAGGCTGCTTAGTAGACCACAGACTAGCTTGCATTTATTTGACATTATTGATGATGAATCTATACAAAACATGTTACTATGAGCAAGTCATGAAATGTAAATACACCCATACCTAGCTTTACGGTTTAAGGTACGTCTTCACCGCACCAAAAGCAAAAGCAGAGTTTTCGAAAACATGTTGAAAAAGCATGTTTTTCAAAAC
>JAQGBW010006122.1:0-11011 GCA_034698625.1 Julus scanicus
TTTGAAAAACATGCTTTTCCAACATGTTTTCGAAAACTCTGCTTTTGCTTTTGGTGCGGTGTAAACGCACCTTTAGAGGTATTGTACTTTGGCATCATCCGACGATGACAGCGGCATGTCCACTGACCTTTAAATGAAGGCGTCCATGACTGGTCATAAGCTTTAGGAGGTTTTAAACCAAAAGTTCAGGCAATGAGATTTAAGTCTGTGTTCAAGCTCATGTTGTGTACCAATGTGGGACTGTTGCCCCATCGCTAACTGAAAAACAGTGAAAACTCGTATGCAAACTTGTGTGAAGTTGCTTAATTCTCCCTTCTATTTTAAATAAATAAACTTTGCAAGAATCCAAACGTTGTAAGCAAATGTAATGCTGAAAAAAACGGTACATTAGGTCAATATTATCATAAACCCTTACCACCACCTAGGAGTCGTAATAGAACACTGCATAACATTTGAGTAATTGCGTGATATTCGAACTAAAGTGAATGAGTTTTTTTTTCTGCATTTTCATTGAATAGAATTTAAAATGCTGTAGGTTATATATGTTGTAATACATTTCATGACTTTGAGGTGGTATCATTAGACTTTACAATAAGATGTACGTAATCAAAGGATGGAGTGCATATGATGTAAGATACCAAAACGGCATAATCTTTCAAAACATTGGTGTTTCTTTTAAATTGAAATTTTTATGTTCGAGCTATATGTAACTTTCATGACATAAGTTTAGTTTAGATGGTTTCTAGATTACTGCTTGTCATGAAATTTCAAGAAATTCTTGTGACCATTATTTATTGTTTCACATTCTGAACACAAGCACGTTTTACCAAAATTGACTTGGCGTTAATGGTGAGAGAGTAAAGATAGTGGAGGAGATATGAAAGTTCATGATGTGCACTCATTGAAAAAATGGCCAATGTCGAAAAATTCACTTTTTTATATACAGGGTGGCCTTTTTCATAAATTCTTAACCTTTTTTGTTTTTTAATCAAAGTAAATTCAATTTTGCACATAGGCTACAAACGTACGAACAAAACAGCTATTTCAATTTGTATCAACGGGGTTCAAATCAAGGTTATTATTTGGCCAACGGGTAGGTGGTATAAAAACTGGAATCCCTTGATGGAGAAGTTGAACAGTTTCTCCAGCGGTTTGTGCTGGTGCACCATCTTGCTTGAACACAAACAAGTCCGAAAATACCGCAAATCTGGGGGAATTTGGTGCAGAAAAAGTGGCGAACAGTTTCGCGATGTCAAAGAGTTAAGACGCCGATTTCTGGCCGCTCGGGACGTACGTTTGTTGCCTTATATTTGTGCAAAATTGAATTTTAGTAAAAAAATTAATGATAAAGGTTCCCAATTTTTGTGGCACCCTGTAGTATTTTGCTACAATATGAGTTAGTATAGTTGACAAAATGTTGCAAAAATAATATAACATGATATACTGGCATTTATTTTTTTAAAAAAAACTCGGTATTTATAAAGAGGAAGATAGTAAGTTGTAAACTATTATCTATGAAAGAAATTGATAATTAGAAAATAGCATCAAAAAGTAAATGCAAAAGTCATGAACTTCATTAGCAAAACAACTGAAAACTTAGTTTCAAATCTCAACCAAATTGAAGAAATCTTTTTTTTTTGTTGCTGTTTCCCCACACTTGTTAGGCTTGTTTTGTTTTTTATACTTAAAAATTCTCCTACTATTGCACGACTTTAAACGACCTTTTATTTTGCCTCTAAACTAATTGCTTTTTAAAATAGTCGCACAGGTGCACATATTTATTTCTGTTTAATAAACTGGTGGACTAGCCTGCAGGAATAATGTGGGTGTGGAGGATTATAATGTACGGATTTTGAAAGAACTCATTTATCTTAGCTCGCAGTCATTCAGGACATGAACCTATCACTTAAATTCGAATTTACCAACTCGGTGAACATGAGCTTATAAAGTCAATGAATTTTCTTGGAAGTCGTCGTTATGCTAATGACTGAAGGCACTTGTCGTGGGTGAATATCTGTTCACCTGATTGGTGTATTATTTTTTTAATCTACACCATTCTATGGTTCATTTACACAAACAAGCAACCTGAAAAAACCAGTGACTTTGGTTGATCCCAAGGACAAAAGCGATTAATAGGTACTTTTTCGGGGGTAATAAATAATTATAAAAGGAGATTGACTTGTTGGAAAATATATACATAACGGTAAAAAAATATCCACACGAGGTTCATTCATTGGGAAGCAATCAACTCTGCCGAAATTTTAATTGATAAATTTGGTCTTGGCCATTGACACTCAATTGAATTTTCACTGTACTTGGCACGATGCTCGTGTTTATTTGGGAACTTGTTTGAACTTTTCATTTTTAATATGCGAGTGTTATAATTTTTTGAAGTGAAACTTAATTCTATAGGCCCAGTAGGGCAAATTGACCTGAACGTCACGAAAAGTGAAACGCTTCGTTTCTACTTCACTACCTACTTGTATAGAGGTCCAGTGTTTGAAAAGTTAGGACATTTGGCAGCGGCTAGACTAGTTTGTTGTTGCAGGATCAAATCGAATTTGAAATTTAGAAGAAAAACCCTAAGGACATTAGCAATTACATTTGTATTTCACAGAGGGCCTTAAAGTGTTCTCACTGACCAGTGACCACAATTTTAAAAAGGATTTATATTGAACCATTTGAATTGAAAATAGAACCCATAGCGTGCTTTATAGAGCCTCTAGAAAGGTTCGGTTACTAAATACGTTTCTTAAGGTTCTAAACCATCAACTAGATACTAAAATAAAATCGAAACACTTTATTTTAAACATTAAAAATTCTACTCAAAAAGATAAAATGACGAGTGGATTCCATGCCAAGATGATTAGCAGAAGTCACCAAACATAATGGTGGTCCTACAAATTATTAGCTAATCATATACAGTATTTTACATGTATATTTTGGACAGTGTCCCATCACTTAGTATATTATGTTGCATCTGAAAAGTTTTTTTTTATTTTATAAAGCAATTTATCAATTTAAGTAACTTTGATTAAGTAATTGTCATTATTTGTTCAATTAGAATGGTATTATAACAAATTTACTATAACTTACTAGTTGCTAAGTGTTTTTATTTTGTCAATTTGTGAAATTGTACTGGTGTCCCATCAATTATGTTGAGCACTGTATATAAAATAACACAACAAAAAATGAAAGTTGTTTGACGTTTAACTTTGGGTCGTTCACATGTTTTGAACACTGCACAGATAAGCCTTCATGAAAAATTTAATGTTAATATTATTCTATTCTCCCGCGTTTTTTCTTTTATCTGTATTTTTGGATATTTCAAATAGTTATAAGGTCGAAGTAAACACCCTACTAATTACCTCATCTACAATTTTGAAATTCTTTTCTGAGAACTACTGCAGCTGACCACAGAACAGAAAATTCCTTCGAAATAGAACATGTTTCATTATTTGATGTATGTCAATGAAATATGGTACATTTTTTTTTTTTTTTTTTTTTTTCATTCTTCGTCCAGGTAAGGTTTAACACGTTGTTTACTTTAATTAATAGTCGATGCCATATATATATATGGAGGATCTATCCCCAGTTCTTCTCTCTCTTCCTCCCCCCCCCCTCCCATCCCGAAATTCCTTCAGTAATTAACTCCCTGTACCCCCTGTTCACATAGTGTCCACTTTAGCTAAGACACTCCTCATAGACATCCTTAATTTATTTGTAAAGTAGGGTGTTCAGAAAATTTGTTTGGAACATACAAAGAGGCCCATCCTATAAATTTCCAAGCACCCGCCATTCCACAACATTTTTCTGATTAATAGAAATTTCCTGAGCTCTAAGGAAAATTCCAGCATAAAATTGGTGTTTCAGACAGAGTTAGGCATAATTCCTGTCTTTCCCGAGGTCATAAAAATTCAATTACATTTATTAGTTGTGAATGGGGACACCTTTCTTCTGGTGCCCATTTTCAGAAAAGCAGAAAATCCAAAAACTCAAAATTACCTGCATAAGTGGACGTCCACATGCCAGCAGACCCTCCCCCAGTTGAGGACGTCCTTTTTGAATGGCCCCAATGCAATTTTTGTGTATTAAAAGTGTAATTTTCCCGTTTTAGAAATTCAATTTTTTTTTCATTAAAAGAGCAATTTTTCTGTTTTAGAAACGCAAATTTTCTGCGTTAAAAGTGCGATTTTTCTTAGGCAAAAATGCAATTTCAATTTTACTTGGGGCATAGTACTGGGGATCCTAAATATATGGCCAAAATAGTCCACAACAAGATTCTGGACCTTATCCTCCCCCAGATTAATGTACATATTTGTGTCTCAAAAGTTTAAAAATTCAAAATGGAATTCAAGTTGGCGAAACCTCCCCCTCGTTCCATCGTTATTATCTATTTATCACAGAAGGTGAAGGTACTCGGGGAAAGACCCTGCGAAAGTTAGATCACTGCATCGTTGTTTTTAATTCCATAAATTTCACTTTCATACATGTTAATTGGTGACACAATGACCGAATTGCCCCCTTTAAATATATTGCAATGTTGCATTTTGGGCCCCTGGACGTGTCCTCAAACATACATATGCCCCCCAACAGCCTTATGTTTTCGTTTTATTGCATAAAGGTCATGAATGAATAAACTGAATAATTTTCAACAAATAGATTCAGTGTCATTTTGACCCATCTACATATATGTTGCTTGTGTTTTTTTTTTCAGAATTTACCAACATTACCATGACCCAATATGAGATGTGGACAATGATGCCAGATGCAGTAAATCATAACGCGTGGTATGCACGCGGCATCCTCCACAAACCTGGCCACCTCCGATAAAATAAACATGAAGTAGACAGTAGTTCGGTCAACTTTTCATTTCAATAGGTGCATAAAAAAACATCTCTGGTACTTGTTTTCGGAATGAAAAAGCGGTTTTATGTTTTAAAAAAAAAGAAGACAAAATGGAAATGTGGCCCGAGGGCGTGCGTGAGTTTTCAAGGTGGCGCTCTCAAGTACTTTACTGGCCGCCAGGCATCCCGAGAAGGGGTTATGAGAGGAAAGTGTGAGTGACCTGCGATTTTTTGGGGTCCGGCCCATTACTCAGCCACCCTCCTCATTACCCCCAAAAAACCTGCTTTTTTGGTCGTTGGCCATCCTGCACATTCTCCTGAGGTACAGGTTAGCGTGCAACTTTCAACTTTTGCTGTTGAGTCGACCCGACTTGGACGTTAACCGTGGTCGAGATGTGCTCGCCAGATGGACAAGCTCACGAATTAGATTAGTGCTCTATTACAACTACAATTGCATCTTATCAAAAATGAGTCTAAACGAAAAGTATTCGCACAAGGTAAGTCACTGGCCAATTTGTTCCTTATGGTTTTTATTACTTCCATGTTTATGTCATGGAACTCTTTGGGTATGGCAAGAGTTGTTGGGTCATTTTTTGATCATTGCACATTTGATGTGATTATTGCAAAATATAATTTAAACAACCACTGTGTCATGAAAAAAAAAATCAAGTTCAACTTGATATCATGTGTGTGACATGGAATTCTTAGCTAAGATTCTGGAAATTGCATATAAATGTGAAGATGAAGTCTTGTTGGGTCATATTTTGATCATTGCACATTTTATGTGACTATTGCAAAATGTAATTTAAACAACCACTGTGTCATGAAAAAAAATCAAGATCAACTTGATATCATATGTGTGACATGGAATTCTTAGCTAAGATTTTGGAAATTGCATAAAAATGTAAAGATGAAGGCTTGTTATGTCATGTTTTGATCAAAATGTGCAAAACTGAATTTTTGTTATAAACTACAAAGTCATAAAATCTAAACTGTTTGTTACACGTGGGTTGAAGAAATGTCAAATGTGATGACATGCTAGTCATGCATGTCTCGTTAGAATTCATTTTACTCTTGAAGCGCTGTCACGAAATGGCTATGTGTGCAAAAATATGGTAAATAAAGCTTAAATCGATCCATCATTTTGGCATGCAGTCTCGACAATGTCTGGTTTTAACCTTGGATGTTATTTGCAAGTTAACAACAGATCGATGAGCTTTATGATAAACATTATCAACGTACTATTAAAAAATACAATTTAAAAACAATTTATTATTAAACAGCACTTTTTATGTTCTGGAGCATTTCCTCCACTTTTTACATATTAAAATCATTTGAAATTTAAGATTACATGTATTCCACGCATGAAATCAAACTTGATGTTGGAGACTCTTTGAATTCTGAAATTATTTTGATTCCTGAAATTGTCAGATGGATCACCAGTGATCCATGTTTCAAGTTTGTGTCCATTTTACTGGAAATCCATATCTTTGCTAAGTAAAAACAAAGTAAAAAAGGAAATTTTTAATATTTCATAGTTATGGAAAAATTCAAAAATTTCCTGGAAAAACCTGGAAAATTATGGAATTTCGTTCTCAAAAAAATGTGGGAACTCTGCCATGGATGCAAGTAAATTAATGTGCTTCATATTTTTAATTAATCTAAAATTGCTTTGCAATGCATGACTTAAATATAAAACAGTGCTATTGTTTTCATGAGAAAATAGTGTTTTTGTTCCGAAAGTTCCGTTGAAGTTTACGGTGATTTTCTAATTTTTAAGTCTGGATTGGTTTTTGTTTTGAAAATTTATGCTTTTTTTATATGCATATGCAGGAGATAAAATACCTGTGCTCTCATATAAAACCTAAATTTTTGTATAAATTGCGTATTGCGTTTTTGAAATCCACTGTTTTTTCCCTGTATTTTTGAGAATAACATCGTGTAAAAACAGAAATGGGTTTACTAACATTTTTAAATTTAAATCTTGTAAATGCAAGTCGTACAGGAAATCCTCTTAAACGAGCTTGTACATCGACTGACTGTAAACAAGCAATAATTTTAACAAAAACAAAATAAAAAACAAGAGTGAGTCAGTAGAGAATTCATTCACCTCGCCGCAGCCATGTTTAGGTACATTTTATGTGATTTTTCATCGTGAAGAGAGGAAAAACAATCAAGTATAGACAGGTGTTTTGCATTTTGATTACGTGACTTTTGCTCAAAAGTATTCATTGTTTTTTTCAAATTTGGTAATTATTTTGAGATAGTGATTTTGGAAATTAAATTCAGCCATCAAGAGGTGTTGTGCAAATCAAATTAATTGTATAAAGTAGATTTTCACCCAAGTTTAAATAGGTTACAGTGTGGTTCATACCTTCAAAATCGCACTTTTAATGCAGAATAATCGCATGTCCCAAACTTTGCACTTTTAATGCAGAAAAATTCTAAATTACAAAAATGTTTTACTGCAAAAACGTGTATTTTTACCTATGAAAAGCACACATTTTAGCGCAGAAAAATTGTATTTTTACCTAAAAATCGCACTTTTACTGGAAAAACATGTATTTTTACCTAAAAATCGCACTTTTACTGGAAAAACATGTATTTCTACCTTGAAAATCGTACTTTTACTAGAAAAACGTGTATTTTTTACCTTACACAAATTTGCACTTTTAAAGCAGGAAAATTCCGTTTTTATCTTAAAAAGAGCGCTTTTAATGCAAAATAATCGCATTTCTAAAGTAGAAAAATTACACTTTTACTGCAAAAACATGTATTTTTACCTAAGAAAAACACAATTTTAATGCAGAAAAATTGACTTTTTACTGAAAAAAAATGTATTTTTACCTATAAAAACTTGCATTAAAAATTTACCTAAAATCTTATTCTGCATTAAAAATGCATTTTTAAAACATAAAAATCGAACTTTTACTGAAAAAACATGTATTTTTACCTTAAAAAAATTGCACTTTTAATGCAGAAAAATTCCGTTTTTATCTTAAAAATCGCACTTTTACTGCAAAACTAATTATCTATAAGAAAAATCTCACCTTTTAAAGCAGAATAATCTCATTTTTAAAGCAGAAAAATCACACTTTTACCTAAATAAAATCGCACTTTTTATGCAAAAGTGCAATTGCCAATTTATATTTTGCCGATTCGGCTTGAAATTTGTAACATTTCTCAGATTTCGTAGGGGTGACCTATCCCCAAAATCAGAAAATGTTCAAACCATAAGCTGTTATTATGTTAATAGCTCTGGAATGATTAGTGATTGATCACTTTCATTTCAACTGTTGATAATCATGGCCAGATTGGCGGAAGTTTTTTTTTTTTTTTTTGGCGTCTGGTGGTCATTGGTCTGAATTTATTTACCTTGGTATTCAACCTGCAACACGATTCCCCCTTGTCATTAAATCCTCTACCCCCAGTTTGGTGATTCCTTGTATCAGATGCTTGGTTGAATGGCCGACTAAGACGGTGGCCGTTTTAGGAAGATAGGGATAATTTATCTTGGCTTAATGATATGGTTTGTCTTCATTCAATATGATAGAAACTAGCCTTTGTTCACGTAATTAAAACTTGCGGAAGTTGTTAATCTAGCTTATTTTACTTTCACTTGGATGCTTGTCAAATCAACAGGCATTTGACATTGTAATGAAAGTGTAATCTTTAGTGTAGTCATTAAAAGATATCAGCTAACTGTATTGTAAGTCAACTACATTCCACATGTTTACAACAAAATACCAAATGCAGCAAAAAAGCAATGATTGGAGGGACGTTGGACTACAGGGACTTCCCCGAAGACCAATAGGCCCATGTCCATATTGCTCTTCTTGTCTAGTACATGTAGAATATTCTTTCTGTCAAATTTTGCAAAATACTTTTTTAGTGATTTGGTCTATTATTCCTACATGTACATGTACAATATTCCTTCTGTAAATTTTGCAAAATACTTTTTAGTGATTTGGTCCATTATTCCTACTTGTACTTGTAGAATATTCCTTCTGTAAATTTTGCAAAATACTTTTTAGTGATTTGGTTTATTATTCCTACAGGTTCATGTAGAATATTCTTTCTGTCAAATTTTGCAAAATACTTTTTTAGTGATGTGGTATAAGCTTTCTACATGTACATGTAGAATATTCTTTCTGTCAAATTTTGCCAAATACTTTTTTAGTGATTTGGTGTATTATTCCTACATGTACGTGTAGAATATTCCTTCTGTAAATTTTGCAAAATACTTTTCAGTAATTTGGTCTATTATTCCTACACGTACATGTAGAATATTCCTTCTGTAAATTTTGCAAAATACTTTATAGTGATTTGGTTTATTATTCCAACAGGTACATGTAGAATATTCTTTTTGTCAAATTTTGCAAAATACTTTTTTTAGTGATTTGGTCTATTATTCCTACATGTACATCATACATGTAGAATATTCCTTCTGTAAATTTTGCAAAATACTTTATAGTGATTTGGTTTATTATTCCTACTCGTATACATGTAGAATATTCTTTTTGTCAAATTTTGCAAAATACTTTTTTAGTAATATTTTCTTGTGAAACGCAATTGCCTAATCTCATAATTGTTACCATTGTTAAGTGAGATAACGTAATGATCTGGGATTCTCAATTCAATTGTTGACAATCAAAGTAGAATTTTGACTTCTTATTCCTCCCACAACATTCAAAGTTTGTCTTGTTTGGGAAACATCTCCTCACGTTTCGCATTGTTTGATTTCTTTGTTGCAATACCTGTCTGTGTAGGCGTGAAAGTGGCTTAAAAAAATGCAAGTTAATGGAAAAATTCTCTTTCTGGAACGCCTAAACCATCCTGTTTAGCCCAGGGCGACCTTTGACCTCGTTTTCTTCCTCTTGTTTTTCAATGTCTCCCCATCTCTTCATGGCCGCCCGGAAAGTACATTTTAGGAATGTATGTTTCATTGTCAAGATCAAGTTGCGCCAATGCACTTCTTGTCTGTCTGCCTGTCTCTTCAAGAATTAAATGTTGGCACTATTATGCCATTTGCAAATTCCTGCCATTTTTGTCTTCTATTTTATATAAGCTTTTACGAAGGGCTAAACTAAGCACTCAACCTTTGCTGTTTCCAGGAAATATTCTTCCTCGAAATTATGCAAACATGCCATAATTTCCTTGCCTGCTTGCCAATAAACTGGACATTTACCATAAACGTCATTGCCAGGATGTTTTTTTAAATGGTTTTACAGTAGAACCCCTCCTAATGGGCTTGTTCAGAAAAGGGCTAAAATTAAAAAGTCCTCAAAACTATCTGAAGTGTTTACCTGTTTCTGTGGAAGAAGTTTGTGAACAGTTTGTATATTTACCTATTTCTGTGAAAGAAGTTTATGAACAGTTTGTATATTTACCTATTTCTGTGAAAGAAGTTTATGAACAGATTGTGTTTACCTATTTCTGTGGAAAAAGTTCATGAACAGATTGTGTTTACCTATTTCTGTAGCAGAAGTTTATTAACAGATTGTGTTTACCTATTTCTGTGGCAGAAGTTTATGAACAGATTGTGTTTGCCTATTTCTGTGGAAGAAGTTTATGAACAGATTGTGTTTGCCTATTTCTGTGGAAGAAGTTTATGAACAGATTGTGTTTATCTATTTCTGTGGAAGAAGTTTATGAACAGATTATGTTTACCTATTTCTGTGGCAGAAGTTTATGAACAGATTGTGTTTATCTATTTCTGTGGCTAGAGTTTAGCTGTTTTTGTGGAAAAAGTTTATGAACAGGTTATGTTTAGCTGTTTTTGTGGAAGAAGTTTATGAACAGATTGTGTTTACCTATTTCTGTGGAAGAAGTTTATGAACAGATTGTGTTTATCTATTTCTGTGGCAGAAGTTTATGAACAGATTGTGTTTACCTATTTCTGTGGCAGAAGTTTATGAGCAGATTGTGTTTACCGATTTCTGTGGAAGTTTATGAACAAGTTGTGTTTATCTATTTCTGTGGCAGAAGTTTATAAACATGTTGTGTTTAACCTATTTCTGTTGCTGAAGTTCATGAACAGGTTGTGTTTACCTATTTCTGTGGCAGAAGTTTATGAACAGATTGCGCTTACCTATTTCTGTGGAAGAAGTTTGTGAACACGTTGTGTTTACCTATTTCTGTGGAAGAAGTTTGTGATCACGTTG
>JAQGBW010006123.1:0-11009 GCA_034698625.1 Julus scanicus
TAATGAGATCTCATAAAATAATAATTAAATCTAATTAGTAAGGGCCTTATCTCATTGAGTCCCATACAATGACATCCAATTAAAAATGGGTTCTTATAAGGTTCTAATTAGTAATTACTAATTAGGAAAAGTTGATTACGTAATCAACTTTTCCATACCTGCATGGTAAAAATCCGCTCCAGCATCTTTCAACCCCATCATAACTGCAAGAAATGACAAGAAAGTCTTAAATTGAGACTTTTGTTTTTACAGTGTGATACAGTAAAAAAACCTTCACACGCGCGGAAGGTGTTGCCAGATTACGAATTAAAAATGGCGCCGTGTGTAACTTACTTTTTGATCAACCCTCGTATATAGTCCCACTTGGAAATTTATATATAGGATGGGCCTTGAAATAAGCTTGAATTTATTCCTACAAATTTGCTGAGCACCTTGCTTTTAAAACAATGAAGGACGTCTATGAGGTGTATAGGGGAGGAGGTCTGTGATAAAATGGACAGACGCTTTGTGGGCAGGGGGGGAGAAGTCAATTTTTGAAAGAATTCCGGGGACGTCTTTTTTGAATGGCCCCTAGAAAATATTTCCGCATGGCCGATAGGGTTTCATCAATTCTCAGAATTTCTATTAGTTTTATTTTTCAATTTTTAAACTTCAACGGCTGAGCCGCAGGGATGAAATTCAAAGCGACCAATGATGAAAGCAGGAGGATTGCGACGAGATAACTCGAGTCCGAGGTATTGTTCGTCGAGATGCCCTTATTTCCGAAGAAAATTTCTTTTGGTGGATATATTGTTTGGTGCATTAACTTTGAACGGGTCCTTAGCAACGCGAAGTGACGGGTGAACGCGTGGAGACCTGCCTTCAAACATCGCTTTTGGCATTCGGTAGGCATGCATCATATCCCTTGGACATTTCGAAAAATGAAATAATTTGTACATGGTGAATACATTCACAAAAACACAGCGAAAAAAGACAGGTTTATACATGTCTATTTAAGATGAACGGCATGTTATATATATGCCGTTACGTATGCTGTATATGGAAGAATAATACAGGGTGGGCCAATAAAAAGTAAGCCAACTTATAAAAATCTTACAAAAATTTCTCTTTACTTTCGAATTGCCCTCGTTCCGTTCTTTTTTAATGACGTAATCATTCGAATTTTTTTCTTTCAAAATGGCGTTCACTGAAGAAGAAAGAACCGCGATGTTTTTTGCGTCAAACGAAAAATTACAGTGCTAGGCAATTTTTGAAACTGTTTTTGGAGAAAGGTGCTAACTTTGAACACAAATTGAAATAGGGATTTTTTTTGTATCCTATGTACAAAGTTTCAATAAATTTCATTAACAAATAACCATTTCATGATTTTTATAAAATTGGCTAACTTTTTATTGGCCCAAAAGTAAGCCAATCTTGTAGAGGGTCAGCAGAATTAACTATACATGGAAAATAAATGCATTCAAAATGAGTTTTACATGTATATCTTGAAATACATTTTCGGTATCTCAATCTATATGGGATTGTGGGTACATTTTTGTAATCGAGCTAGTGCAATGTACTCATATGTTTTGAGTACATTTGCATTACATTTTTTTGTGCTCATTCCTGTTGAGCACATTTTGTAATAAGTACTCTTTGTACTCGGTACTCTTTTACTGGTAGCAGGCAATTTCAACTAAATTTTCTCAACTAAAATGGTACAACTGAAGGATTTACAACTATGAAATGTTCAACTAAACAGATTTTCAACTAGGTTTATTAAACTAAGCATCAATCAGGTGATTTTTATTCTTCTGAGTTAGGTTAGGTTAGGTTAGTTAACATTTTTTAGTTGTAAATATAAATTTATAAAAATTTAGGTGTAAATCATTAGGTAAACCAAATTTAGGTAACATTTTTTTTAGTTGTAAAACTTTAGTGTAATTTTTTTTTGTTGAAGAAATTTAGTTGAAATTGCATGACTCCGTACTCGGTACTCTTTTACTCGTTGCTCAAATTTATTCAATATACTCATGAATTACTGCCTAAAACGGATACACAGTATGTCGCTGCTATTCTCCATTTATGATCATAACAATATAACATATTCTCGACATTATGTCTGAAAGGACAGAGAAGACATGCTCTAAAATTTGCATTCTGATATCTATAAGAGTCGTGGTGCAAAAAGTGCAATTAAAAGCACAGGGCGTTGGTGGTTGACCATTCTGACCACGAGACTCATCAGGATAAGTTATGGCACGCCTATGCCATAGTGATTCTCCATCCCCACCCTAAATGCCAATAATGTGATTTTACGTTTATGTACCTGTTGCGTTTGTTTGATAACTTGGCCTACATTCCGAAGGGAAATGGCTCTTCTTAGTACTTCCTGTCTTTTCTTCTTTCATCACAAGATGATCCATATTCATGACATGTCAAATGTTATGCGATGAGGACAGCCATTAATGACAGCGTTGACCATCAAACCCATCAGACCTTGGCACAAAGAGAAATCTTAATAATCGCGCTTTTAAAATGGTTGTAAGGTCAATATCGGCAATGGCAAAAAGATGTTAATATCCTTCTGTTGTGACGGGAAAAGCCAATAACCCTTTCTGGAAAAATTATTGAAGCCACTTATCTAACATGTCCATGCAAGTCCATTTCCATAAGTTTTTAAATTTCTGTTTTGTCCGTATATTCGCACTTCCCATTAATTGAATTCAATATACGTCATGAATTTAGAGAATTATTTCAGATATGGAAGTTTGGGACCATTCAAAAAGGACGTCCCCGAAATTCCTTCAGAGATAGACCCCTTCCTCCCCCCACCCCCAACCACACTGTGTTTGAAAAATGTGGGTCCGGAAATTTGTTTGGTAAAGACAAAGACCCAACCTATAAATTTCCAAGCACCGGCCTCGCTTCCAATTCCACGACATTTATCCAGATTTTTCAGATTAACGTAAAAATCCTGACCTCAAAGGGAAATTCCAGCATAAAATTGATGTTCAACACAAAGTTAGGCATATTTCCCGACTTCATCGAGGCTTTAAAAATTCAAGTACATTTTGGATTGGGGACACATTTCATATGGTGTCTATTTCCCCTTTCACTGACTTTTAAAACTTAATTAAACAGAAAATTCAAAAACTGAAAAATACCATCATTAGTGGACTTCCATAATGGCTTTCCCCCTTCCTCTCTGTCCAAATGGAGTCACATGCCAGCAGACCGCCTCTACCCCTTTCTTGAAGACGTGCTTTTTGAATGACCCCTTCCATGTTTAAAATAGCTTCTCAATACATATAGCATATCAATCCTTTCCATCATCAAATTGTTGGATGTAATTCAAAAGTTCAGATTACTTTTTCCAAAAGCAGATTACATTTTCTTCCAACATTGGTTTTTGTTGGTAGTATAGTGGAATTATGTGTCATGTAGTAAACCTAGATTAAGACATGGTCCTATCCAATCTTTCATTTTATAGGGCAATGTTTTCTGTGTTAAGTTTGTGATTTACTTGGTCCTACACCTGATCAAGACCACTTAATAGGAAAATCTTATAAATTTAACCACGACGTACCGGAGATCGACTCCCTGTAAAACAAATGTGTTAATAATAATATCATTCCAACAAAATTATAAAAAAGATATTGTTATAGAACTATAGCTATTCTGTATTACTTTTTTAACTGCGTCATGCTTAGAATCAACAACCCTAAAAAAATCCTCCTCATGATGCCTAATCAATTCCAGTGTCGCCAAAGCGAATCCCTCACGTCCCATTTCACTTTCATTTTCAATTTTGACTAGACGTGCCAAAGGTTTGGCTTATCCCAGTAAGCCCTTTTAATGCGCAGACATGTGACGGAATTTCATTATACTGAATATTTTTTAAAGGTTTACCAAACATTGCAATAATTCGCAATTATGCCAAGGTAAATGTTCCAGAGCTCGTTTTCGTAGAATGTAATGGATTTTGAAAAACAGAAATTTGAAAATAATATGTAATATTTTAATGTTACAATGTATATTTGTGCTAGATATATTTAAATAAACTGTATTATATTCATAAATACAAGTAACTGTCATACGCCATTATGCATGCAATCATATCTGGAAATCTTTTTTACCAAATATGACATTCTCCATGAAGCAATGATTTGTATCTGAAAACATTTAGTCATATACATGTTCGGATTAAATAGAATTTGGCACTTACATAGAACAATAGTGTAGGAACAAAAATGAATAATAAAATGCGCTCAAAATGTTCTCCGGTGGCCTTTACACAAGCCCGGAGTCTAACGCGCCATTCTTAGATTGACGAATCGATTATATGCTGCATGGTTGAGTTCAAATCAAGTTTTCTTAATTCGTAGTTTCAAATCTTCGCTATTATTAATCTACGATTTGCAAACCTTTTCCTGGAGAACTCCCCAAATTTTGTAGTCCACTGGATTCAAGTACGGACTGTTTGGTGGCCAGTGCTTAAGTTCGATGAACTGTGCGTTTCCCGTTTTGCGAGCAGAGATTCATTTGTTGAAAAGGAAATAAATCCGAGATTTGTCGCATATCCGGAAGACGTTTTTTATTCATACACTATTGTTCTATGTAAGTGCTAAATTTAATTTAACTCGTAGTATTTTTCACGAAGTTGCGATTTTTTTTATTGGGTTCTACTTTTTTATGACTCAGTATATATATATGCTACAGTACATGCATTAATTCTACGAACATGAATGTGGCACATACTATTTTAAATTTATTGTATTACATGATATATGATCATTTATGAATAAAAATACTGTAAATGCTGTTTGCGATTTTATATGGAATTTCTCGTATGAATAGATCCATATTTTTTGTACCTTGGAAAATGTTAAAAATATATTAAAGTGAGAATTATTTCTAAAAATTAATTAAAAATGTTTAAAAATCTTGAATTCATTCCACATTTGCTATTTGATAATCAAGGAATGAGACCCAACGTTGTGTATTTGAAACTTTGAATTTCCACCGAATAAATAACGAAAACTTGACAGTTATCGACAAACGATGATGGTTTATTAGCTTTGTTTAACAGTTCTTTTTATTTTATTTGTAGGACTATTGAAGATTCCCCTATAGAGATACTGAGAAAGGAAACGTTGGAATCCTTTCAGATGACTCTTACTGAATTGTAAGTACATGACTGTATTTCAGTGTTTCTATTGTATTTTGACCCAGCATTTCAATACTGGAAATTGAGGGGAAATACACTTGTTTACACGTTCGCCTTGTTACAACTAGCTGGTCACAGAAGGACATTTTCTGCAAACAAGATTCTGTCATCTTTGATTATCCATGCAGTTCATACATAAAATAAATTCACGTTGACATTCAATGTATCAATGTTGGCACTGATGTGTGCAATAATACTATGTATGTCTCTGTTTACGAACACCACATGTTTTTTCGCTTTACGAACGATGCTTCAGTTCACGAACACATTTCTCGGGACCACCAATCAAAGGTCCGAGTTTCAACAATTGTTTTAGCAGAACATCTTTGTTACGGATGAGTTTTATTAAATACAGGAAACATAAAAATGTGTTATAATTTGCATATTTAAATTAAAATCGATATTTGTTTGAAGGATATAGCCTACATTGCAAATATGGCAAAAGTTCGTCGCTTGTTTTATCCACGCCAATTGCAGATGCAATGCATGACAATCCATAGATGACGTCGATTTGGGACTTAAATCATATAATTAATAATAGAATAGAGTAGAATAATACAAATTTTCCTAATGGAAACAATGTTTGTTAAAATAAATTTCTTAAACATAATCTGCAAATGAACTTGATTCATAACAACGTCAACATGACGACAACACGTGGGTGTCTTTATTTACTATAATGTTAGAAATCATGGATGTATATATATATTAAACGGCTTTCTTCTAATATTACTGTTATATTATTTCTTTTCTGTATTATCTCCACACCTCATTGTTGGAGGAACCCGAAAGAGTTTGGATTAGGTTCCAAAATGTAGGAAACTATATACCAAAGATAAAACAGATAAAACTAACGTTAAACTAAAACCCAAAAAATCTTACTTTTCTCAGTAGTTTCCATCCAATAATCCGATTAATTGGGGGTGCTAATAATGAAAGCAACATTTAATTAAGACTGCCATTTGCACTTATAAGGGAGCTTAATTTAAGAGCACTCGCCAGGGATTTAGAAGCTCAAGGGAACAATTGGAGTTCGAGGGGAAATCCCCCGCGAAGACTACGAAGTTGAATGCCTGCAAACACACCCTGAGTATAAGAAGGATTCCTTTGCTGCATTCCGGTAAAGGAAATTTTAAGTTTCCAAATGGAATCTGAATCCTAATATGCTTTTGAGGGGAAAAAAACTCGTACAACAAAGTGCGAAAATTGTACTATACTGTTATAATTTTCATCTGAGGTGATACATGTCTTGTTTGCTTTTATGCATGGTTTATAATATACTGTATGCTCCTATTTGGGAAATATTATGAAAGCAACTATTTAGAATTTCTGAAAGTTTTAAGAAATTCACTAAATGTGGATCCTCTCATCCTCCTGAAGGATGGCAAACCATACAGGTAGCGAAGATGTGCCGAGAAGCCAATTTTAGGATATTTTTTGCCTGCTTTTTCCCTTTTACAACGAAAACAGTTGTTATACCTATTTCTGTAAATGCCACTTGTTACTATAGTGGAACCTCGCATAACGAGTATAATTCGTTCCGGAGTCTTACTCGTTAAGCGAAACAATTTTTACCATATAAATTAATGTCAAATACGATAATGCGTTCCATGCCGAAAAAAATACTCAAAATTGAAATTTTCACAAAAAATTACTCCAAAAAAAACAACGTTATGTGTTACCTTTATTCAAAGAAACATACATATATTCCTACCTACATATACATTCATACCTAATTCCTTTTTACTAGAAAGATGTCTAGAGACATTTGTTTTTGCCGACGCTTTATTGCTCGTTATGTGAATTACTCGTTTTGCGAGGTGCTCGTTAAGCGAGGTTCCACTGTATTCTGTAAGTGTCGAGTTTCTCGTGGCCATCGTTATTCCCTGTTCTTTATTGCTAAGGTGATTCTTGACAGCCAGGGAATCACTGTTATTTTTCCATTAACAGGTATCTCTCCAGAGTCCCATCCCTGCAATACATCGAACCAGATGCTTTTTCCACACTTAGACGTCTTAGAACCATGTAAGTAAAAGGTTCCTTGATTCATATGTAGAATAAGACTGCTATCTTGTTAAGTTAAAGCTCATGGGAACAAAAACAAAGGATAAACAGGAATGACCTCCTTTTTGGTCTCCTTGTACATACAGGGTGAGCGTAAAATCTTCCCTTGCTTCCACCTATTTATTACACAACATGTACAAACATGTTTTTTATTTGATGTGTTATGCAAAGAATTCCATTCAACTCAGTACCCTACAGTCAGAAAATAAAAGCCATATGGTAGGTGGGTCGTACCTAATTTCAGGAGAATGCCCCTACCTCAGTAGCGACTTGGTCGTTCATTGGTTGGGCAACTGTTTACAGTGAAAATTATGACATATACGTCTATTACGAGTTAATAGTTTAGTTTTCTTAAACAGGGAAGGACTTCATGCTCACCCTAAATGTTCTTACATGTGTATATTTCAAGGAAATTCCTAAATCCATCTGGATGCATCCTCGAATTTTGGTTTTTCAGGTGAAAAAAACAATAGAAACCAATAGAGATGTGGATCTATTGGTTTGTATTGTTATTTGGACACTTTTTTTGATTTTAATTGTTTTCTATGGTTCATGTATTGACTTCTATTAACTTCTATTGACTTCTATGGTTTAGCTGAATTGACTGAACAATAGAAAACCATACAAAACAATTGAAACCAATAAAATCAATAGAAATTTTCTATTAAAACCAATAGAAAACAACGTTCCAAATAACAATAGAAATCTCTATTGTTTTTTCACCAGGGTTAAAAAGGAATTTCTATATATTTAAGAAATTTAAATGCATTAAATGTCAACATACTAGGTTACCTAACTTGTTTGGAATAGGACATATATTGTGTATGTCCTTTTTTATTTTGTTCTGATTAAACTGCTTTTCCTTTGCAGTTATATCCGCCAGGCAGTGCAACTGACCAGCATCGATCCCGGTGTCTTTTCAAAAATCACCCCTGAATTAAAAGCCATGTGAGATGTTTTTCTTGAGTTTTTAGTCATCAGAAAGTACGCTCATTAACTTTATCTGACGATTAAAACTGGAACACGTGTCGTTTTCTGGATCTATACGTTAGTTAAGTTTAGTTCATTTTTTTATTTTAGTTTTTTTAAATTTTCAGACGAATCGTTAAATCCGGACTTCATAAAATGCCAGTGTTGAAGCAGGCGAATATAGTAAAAAGACCCATCATCTCCATGGTGTAAGTAAAATTTAGTGCAAGTCAGTGTCAGTCTTATTGTGAATTAGCAGGGTTTGTTTGCCCAACTGGAGACGTATGTATCTAGTCCATAATAATGATTTTTAGAAATAGCGTAAATTATTTGGTAAATATATGTGTTGTTTTTTTTTAAATATCTTCGAAATCGATTTTTGTTATTTATGTACTTTTCTTTTATTTTAAGTGCAAGGAATCTTTCAAGTAGATATTTTTCTCGCAAATCTCATCAGATCTAAACAAAATATTTGGCAACTTTTCATGTCATCATCTAATTCTTGTTGATACCCCCATTTGTTAAAAGTGTCTACAATTTCACGCATTAATTCTCATTGCTTGTGATAAATCACGTGTTGTGGGCATTACAGAGAGTTTTTTTCTGTGATGTTAAAGAATATCTGAAAAAGTAACATTTTTAAAGATAAAACCAAGAAAAAGAAATAAATCTTGAATTTTTGACAAATGGAGTGTTGATAAATTTATCTCTAAATCAGAACAGAAAAACTAATATAAAACTTTAAATAAAGAAATGCCAATTTAGAATTGATGCTGCTTCGTACAAGAACACAATATGATTACGAAATATTAAAATATATTGTTTGTGGGCTAGTGTTTATACAAAATTCGCCTATCACGAGCATAATTCCTGGTTAACATTTCTCAAAAAGTTTCAGAAAGTTTACTAAAAACTTAGTTTTCTAAAATGTCTAAAGTATAAATTAAGGACAATTCTTTCCATGACTTCAAGGACTTGTGTGGTGAAATATTCAAACAGGAAATTCATAATTTTGGGACCCAAGTTTATTTCAACTCATACATCGTTTAACTGCATTAAATTAACTTTTTTTTCACATTTATTTTATTTTTGCCCAGGTTATGTGTAGAATATCTTATTTTCATAGAAACAAATACATTGTACATATGTGTATTCACGAGTATGCTCAAACTAGGGGTACTCAAACGAACTTTTCATTTGGGCAGTTGGACAATCTGCATTTGGTCCACAAATGGTACACATGAACATTAGATTCAAACAGCTCTGCCAAGGTCCACAAGTTGAGTGTGTTTTGTGAAATGGGCACAAATGCAGCTTGCTCAGGCTTGCCAAGATAGACTGCTAAAGCAACTTGCAGTTAAACCTCCTTTTTTCTCCAGAACAGATAAAAGATCTCTTGCAGTATTTCCAGCCAATTAGAAGGCGTCATTTTAAGAACTGGATTACCACATGACCAATGGCCCCCAATTAACTGATTAAACTGCAGACATATGCGAAATTTTGGGGTCTGCTTGAGTACCCCTGATAAGTCAATATTAACATTCCTAAGAAAAACGAAAAAGGGATGTTATTTCGAATTAGTCAAAACTGTTCCCATCACTAAACTCTTCCAAAAATTCCTCAGCATACGCCTTTAATCAATTATTAATTGAATCCATATAGACTCCAAATCTCAGTTTTGACGACGAAGCAATATAGCGTTGAGTTGTCGAGCAACTGACAGAAATGAAAGCTTAATTAAGTTTCTGAATCACCTAGGAAATCCAATTTCTTTTTCATCCTACATCCATCTCAATCTATAGTTTCCCATCCCTGAGTTATGAGCATGTATATCTCTAAAAAACTCATACTCTGCCTTTTATTTTAATTACAGCAATATTAATTCCTGCGATGCAGATATTTCTATAATATGTTCCTCAGGCAACACCTCTCTTACAAACTGTCATTTTTTGCTTGTTTTCATTCTTCTTTTGTCACAATTTTTTTTCATTGAAATTGTTCCTTCAGCATGACTATCGCAAACAATGACTTCTTCGTTAAAAACGCTCGCATTTGTGGAGAAAAAAAATCGAATTCGGTTTCTCTGGGTAACTCTTAATCGAGCGTTTGATCCGACCGTCGTTATTTGCAAGGCCCTTGAAATGTCGAAAATACCCTTAGAGCCCTAATTGCCTTTCCTAAGACAGGAGGAGAAGCAGGGTTTAACAGCCTCAGCAACGAAAATTTCTTTTTCCCCCATTATGTACAGGGATTTGGACTTGAACAAGATACGAAGCGTTCCATCGTTCGTTTTCAATTTATCAGCTAACATGCTGTGAGTATACAGTTTGTAAGCCTTGATTCTCAGTTTTTGTTTTTATCACCCTGATAAGAGAAGCGATTTGCTTTGAACTTTTTTTTTATTCCCCACAGGAGTCTTCAATACAACCAAATCGAGACAGTGGAAGCCGAAGCGTTTTCTGGATCGAAATTAGGAACGTTGTAAGTTTCGTCCACATGTTTCATTATTTTCAGTTGCTGTTTTAAAATATTTCCATATAATAAAAACTTATATGTACATATATGTATCCTTATGGTTATGTTCAAAATCTATGTAATAATGTAAGTCCATGGTGTCGACCTCGAATTCTTGAAATGATTGATATAATATTCGTATAAAACTACTTTTAGCAATATTCTTGTGCTATGTATTATATGCAAAGCCGCATTTGTCATCGTATTTTTTTTTTTTTTTTTTTTTTTTTTTTTTTTTTTTTTTTTGGGGGGG
>JAQGBW010006124.1:0-11009 GCA_034698625.1 Julus scanicus
CGTTAAAAAAACGTTTCGAAAAAAACCGTTTCCCTTTTCACCAAAAATAAACGTTTTTTTACTATGTGTGCTACCTGGGGAGGCAAACCTGTTGGAGAAAAAGGTCAGTGTTGGTGCGAGAGAGTCAGGACTTGAGTTTTAAATCAAAGGCTTAGGCTGTGGCAATAACACTGTAGTTTAGCCTGGAAAGAGGAAGGTTTCAGTGATGTAAGATAGTGCGTTGGCAACAGTTCTCTGAACGGCAGAGTTGGCAAAAATCTGCAGTGAACTGGACGATATGATCAAGATGTCAGGCCTGCCATGAAGATGCTTAACTTACCATTTGCAGCACGAATGCCAGTAGTGGTCATACCATTGTGGTCTGTCAACAGCGTGAAGGCTCTGGATGAGAGCATGTGCCGGAAGTGTTATACATTGGAGAAGGCTGCTCACAACTTATGGTCAAAGTTAAACTTTTTTTAGAAAAAGGCCAGCAGCTGCCACTGATTGCTCATGGGCTAGGGAAGTGCTGCCTACTGTAGCCCACTGTAGCAGCTGGGCTGGGATGGCCGAGGGCTGTAGCATTGCACAGAAGGCACATACAGCATACAATGGTGGGCATTATAGGTCCAGGAATTTACAGAGCAGTACAATTTCCAGCTATTAGTCTAGGGTGTAACAGGTCTATGAGGTGCATGCAAAGGAATCTGCATGTGGAAAGGGACCTAAGGATATGCGAACCTTATACATGGACAACCCAAAATGGCATAGGAATTCGACATCGATAATTGACTGGTCCATATCTGTGATAAGAAATGTTCATAAAAGTGGAAGATTGAGGTGTGATCACTTATATTCCATACGAGTGGCATTCAAGGCGCTTATCGTAAGAGCAGCAAGCAGAGTTTCTCGATGAGCGAAAAGGGAGGACTGAGACACCTGTGCTCACTAGAAAAAAACCACCAGCCAGACATTTTTTTCTATAAAAACCAGCAGAGGGATTAGCCAGCCTGGAAAAGTCCAAGAAGCATTGTATTGTTGGGCCTGTGCCTTAAAATGCGTGTGGAGCCAGCAGACAAGGCTCATATGTTGATGGGAGTTGGTCGGCTGGAGAAGGCTGGAGGTCGAGGCATATCATTAAGATAATGCGAAATGACACTGGTAACTGCCGATGGTGGGAAAGAGAATGTCTGCATGTTGTCCTGCCCGCCCTGATTGCAGTGAGACTTGTTTAGTCTAGGTGAAAAATGCTGTAACAAAACAGGATTAGTGCTGGTTGATACCGAAGTAGCAGTCATCAAGGGTGCAGTGGGAGGGGGCATAATGCGTGGTCGACATTGTTTTTCCACAACTTAAAGATATTAACCTTTTAATCATATTAAATGTAACAACATCTTTCCTTGTTTATATGATGAAGGGCTGCCCTTGACAATTGTCTAGAATTATAACCAGAAAGAGAAAGAAAACACAAAATACCATGATTGGAAAATTAAACAAATTGTTTTAGTTTGTTTAGGAGGGTTTTTTCTTTTCCCTCCTTACAAGGGACTAATGTGGGCCCAGGGATTTGAAGACCAGTTAACTGGCCACACTTCTTGGTCGGCCATATTTGGTCTCTGAAAACTAGCCAACCACTCCCATATGGAATAGTAATATGATGACAATATATAAAATATAAAATGGATTACAATGAAATTGTGTTTCTAATATGTTTTCACTGAATACATATATTCTATACATTGTCATGCATATATTTTTTTAGAGTATATTACTAATATATTTCAAACATATGACATGATAAATGTGAATATTTGGTAACACTATTTGGCTCCCATAGGTTTTAGATAGGAGAAATGGCGTTTACGGATCATTTGTTTAGCTATTGATATTCTGGAGTAACTATGCTCAACTTTCAGATGACCCAACCCTGCTTTTGAATCTAGTGATGTGAGTTAGAAGCTTAAGGTAGACATAATTGATTCGAAATCAGGTTAGTGTGATAATTTTTTATTACGGATGGGCATGGACAACCAGTGGTAGCCCTGCCCAAAGAATGAACCGCATTCAGTGATATAAACTCCATCATTGATGTCAAGGAGTCTGAGTAGATCTGTGGCGTGTTAGGGTCGAAGCGCGTGAGAGTCCAAATAACCGCCGAAACACACGAGTTAAAGAACCAAAACTATTTATTTAAAACAAACTTATAATTACAACTAAAGTGAAACGGGGAAACAAAAGTATGTGGGCAGCAACTTGCAGGCCCCGAAAACATAACTGAAAAGTACAGGTAGGTGCACCTAATTCCAGTGTCCAACTCGGACCACTGGCAAACCCGAACTGCCCTCTCAGCCCTTTTGAGCTTCCAGGCAAACCTCGCAAGGAATGCTGGTCAGGTCGAGAATGCTAAGAGGTTTGCAACCTTTAACCCAGGCATTCAAGAAATTCCTACCATAACCTATGGCCCCAAATTCCACATTCCCTCCTCAGAAATGCCCACTCCTTCGCACATCGTTCGCAACCTAGCCTGCTCCCGTCGACGACAACGATCGATGGATGAATTCAGTCCCCGCAGTAGCCAACCATGGCGACCCTTTACGGAGCCCTCATCCGCCACGTCCTCTGATTCTGATGAAAGTTCTACGATGCAAACACCCGTAGGCCTTGCATCATTTTTAAATATCGCTCCGGGTGGTCGCACAAATCTATTATTTTCTTCTTCAGCCAGCTCTCTATCTCAGTCCTCCGCTTCAGCTGGCGGCGGATTACGAGGAACTGATCGCTCCACAAATGGCCGTCTTTGGGAACTCAGCATCCATGGTCGTCTATACATTCGTCCACCACGACGCGGCCGCCACAATGGCATATCATCTACATCGCGAGCCGGAACACAATCCACATCCCCTGGCAACTCCAACGCTGCCCCCGACACCGATGCAGTCACCGTTTGCTGCCGCACCCCATCCGAAATGGATATGGTCAGCGTAATGGAGGGAGGATTTTGCGCCATTATATCTTAATTTTAAACACAAAAAGGAAAACCCACAACCACATGCATTATTAAAACCAAACGCCATGCAGTACCAAAAAAAACCCGAGAAAAACCTTCAAAAACAACAAAAGAGACTCACCCGAAGTGACAACCACGCGGCCAAACAAAAGAAAAAAATTGTCGCCCAACTTACAGAGGCCCGGGGAATTCTCGAAATCGAAATTTTAACTCCGTCCCAGAGGAGGTCAAACCCACTCTTTGAACCAGATGGCACCACCTACTAGGGACTTTTTTAAACTTTAAACTCCGAATTGCCAATACTCGGTCCTTTTCCCTAGGGACAAATTTTTTTAAATTACTAACATGCATTACAGAAACAGGAGGCGTACCTTTTCTGGTATCCCGAACCGTATAATTAACCTGGGACACTTTCACCAGAATCTGGTAAGGGCCGTGATAGGGCATCTTAAACTTCCCCTGGCCTAAACAGGCTTGGGCCAAATCCCTTATCAAAACCCAATCTCCTATTCCAAATTCTACATGTTTATGAGATTTATTAAGCACAACTTTTTGTTTATTCTGCGCTTCACGAAGGGCCTTTGTTGCTCGTACACTATATTCCTCAACTGCAATGTCTGTGCCTACCATAGGTGGTTGCCCCACCTTATTATATACCGGCAACCGTGGTAAATACCCATGCATTAATTCAAATACGAAAGCTTGCAATGATGCCTGTTTTGCAAAATTATATGCAGCAACTGCCCTATTTAATGCAATAGTCCATCCCCCCTGACATTTTCCCTCAGGGGCCATTATTCGGACCATTGTGAGCAGCGTCTAAAACATCCTTTCCGCTAATCTATTCGCCTGTTGATGATAAGTTGAAGCCTTATGCTGTATGCTATGTTTCTTAAAAAAATCTTAGGCTCTTTTGCTCAATTGCGGTGTCCCACTGTCCGATACTAAATCTTTGGGCACCCCAAACCTATTGAACAAGTTCAGAAAAAAATTCTCAATAGCCACAGCATTAGCACTTTTAAAAGGGGCTACTACACAGAATCTTGTGGCATAATCTACCGCTACCAACCAATACGTACTCTATCCCACTGATGGGGGAAATGGTCCAGCAAAATCAAATCCCCATTTCTCCGCTGGCCCCTCTAACGCTATGGGTTCCAACAATTCATGAGGCAATATCCTAGGAATCTTCTTCTGGCACAATTCACATGAAGCAACGAATTTCACCACTGCAGCCTCCATTTGAAGCCAATAATAAACTCGTGGCATAAAGGACAAAGTTTTTGGTATGCCAAAATGGCCAGCCAATGAGTGATCATGACATTCTTTAATTATTTCCTGACGCAAATGTTCAGGTATTACCAACAATAATTGGGGTGGATCAGAAGGTTTATAAAAATACAAAGTATTTCCCAACATAACTTAACCCTTCGGGGCAACAGTCCTTCCTACTTGTTTAGTCCGCAATATATCCATTCCTGGATCCTGCATTTGCTCCTTTGCTATATCTATTTGGCCTTGGAGCAAATATATATATGCGTCATCTTCTACCCCCGTACCCACTTGCTGTTCCATCACTGGATATCTACTAAGGCAATCCACATCAACATGAAGTCTTCCATTTTAATAGACAACCTCATATGCGAATTATTCCATCTTTGCTGCCTATCTCCCCAACCGATTAGATCAATTTTTAGGAGTTCTTAAATAACACAATGCATGATGATCTGTTACGATCGTCACCTTATTTAAAAACAAATAGTGGCGAAACTTTTCTGCTACCCACACTATTGCCAATGCTTCCTACTCTGTCACTGTATATCTAGTCTCTGCTGGCAACAGAGAACAGCTTGCATAAACTAATACTCTCTGATTTGGCCTAACACCCTGATGCAAATCGCTTCAAACCCTGTTCGTGACGCATCCGCATGCAAACTCAACGGTGCCGTTGAGTCAAACATGGCCAAAACAGAAGCTGTACACAAGGACTCCTTCAATGATTCAAACGCTATCTCACATAGCTGTAACGGCCCAAGAAAGAGGGCCGTGGGAAAAAAGAAAAAGGAACAACAAACCAAACAAAAAAACACTTACCTGTTGGGTGATTGGAAGTCCCATTGTTGACCCAACAGAGGGGCATAGGTTCTTCCTGCCTTTTGACTCTGACTGGACTCAGTATTGGTATATAAAGGGTTCAGCCACCAGGCTAGACCCCCATAACAACCAATCAGAGATCCAGATTACATCATTTCGGTGATTTCACCAGATGATGTCGGAATAAATTAAGAGACCATGACACATGAAGAGATGACAAATCCACATTTTTGTCCATATATGGAAGTCCAGAAGGCTGGGTGGAGTTTTCTAAAGCCACAGGAGACATAGATTCGGGGACCCAGAAAATGCTGGCCCCTGTACAAAAAGCACCCACACTAGGTGATCCCAAAGGCATCAGGGCACAAGAAACACCTGCATAAAAAGCCCTTGATACCAGGAACCTGGAAGGGGTTCAAAGAAGCCCTGACGACTTGGAACTTCAATGGAAGAAAGGACCTAAGAAACTCCCGACTCCCTCTAAAAACCAAATTTTTAATTAATCCAAAGAAGGAACAAACAAAAAAATAAACACCTACGCACCTTTGACAAAGAACCAACACCCAAAGAATTCCCACAATGCAATGGGCCATTTATTTATATATAAGGCAAAGAGTTTTGGCCAAGAGACAGTTGACTCCAGGAGGAGTAAGTGGCGCGCAGCAAAAAGGAACCAAAGGAATCTACAAGACCTTAACAAGGAAGTGCGGTACCCTTGAGTTTTTGACCCCGGTTGAACCTAAAGCTACATTGGTAAGCATGTTTTTTTTGGTATGCCCTTAGAATAAGATTATAGTTAGGGAATAGTGCATGTAGGTAGTTATGTTAGGTTTACCCTCTACAATAGTCTTAAGTCAAGTGTTGTAGTATTAGGGTAGTTATTGGAGGCCCTGGGTCAAAGGACCCCCAACCAAGCTGTATGTGCTATGTACCAAACAAGAATAAACACTGGTTAAATGCAAAGATCTATCTTCTCTGTTTGACCACACTACATGGACACCACTCTTCTCTTACCTCCACAGTACACAGGAACAGAAACCCCGCAGCAGTGAGATTTACTTAATAAGAGAGGGATCTATTAAAGTGGTCATGATTAAGTTGTAATTGTGTTGTATTGTAAATTAACTTGTACCAGTGTAATATTAGCAGACAGTGTACTGACATTGTGTTGGAATAGTAAACCATTTTTGAGACACCCTACACTCTTTAAAATAGGGCTTTGAGTAAACTACAAGCAGGCATATGGACATGTTTGGTATCATTGGACCTGTAGGAAGGAGGAGTATCAACTGAATACTTAATAAAGGCATTAACTGCCATTTTTGCAAAATTGATGAATTCCTATGTTGTGAGGTGTCTAAGTGCTTGATATTGATAGGGCAGTTTGGGGAACTAGTCAGAGTAGAGAAAGGGGTGAATTTTTAATTACCCTCACTTTTTATTATTACCCTCACTTTTCGTGATTTGGTCAAATTTAGTGTTAAATACCCCAAGTAACATATTAAACTACTTGGCTTGAGGAAAGGACCTCAAATAATACTACTTCCTGTTTGGGCATGGCACTTCCTGTCCCTAAGGAATAGGACTAATCCATTTAAGTGACATATCAAACTGCTTTATTTCTCAGTAGGAATTTATTGGTTTAGGTAGTAAGGGCCTAAAAGGTCCCAAACAAGAAGCAAAGGGATAAAAAAGACCTAACTCAGAAATTTAGTGTGAAATTGATAGGAAAGAGCCGAAAAGGTCCCAACATTTGGTCAAAGGGCTTAAAGGGTCCCAAGGTGGAAAAAGCCTTGAAAACTTTTTTTTGTGTTTTGATTACTTTAACATATTTTCACTAAGCTAAGTGTCATAGGCCTAGTGGTCCTAAGGGTATCCATGGTAGTGTTACCCTTAACTCCCTACCTTAAAAGGGTTGTCCGGCGTTAACACATTACTTACTGATTTAAAGGTTGCCTGTAGCGTGTCTGCTCCTCGAAGGTGTTTTGGGTTGGCATCCCTAAGGTATCTAAAACTTCACGGCACTTTCCCTACCCCTCAGCAGGTATCCACTCAAGTCAGCAGGTCAGTTGCAACAGTTTAATCAAGGGCAAGGCATCAACATCAATACACACAAAGGCCTTGCTATTCTAATAACCCTTCCAAAATCCCCCAGTAGCCTTACCATCGAAGTTGTGGTTGGCCTCCCTGGTCTCGGCCTCCGGCCTTTGCTGCTCCCTCGTGGAGGCTCCCTCCACTCAACATTCCGCACCACACGGTTAATTCCGACACGACTCCACACTCTGACACTGCACTCTGCTCCAAGTCTTCTTCAGAACTGCCTTGTTGCTGATGTTGTCCCTCCTTATATTTTGGTTCTTCTCTCACGTGACATGGCTCTCATCAGCTTCCACTGAGACCATATTTGGTCACACCAACTCAGATCTCAGGATGATGGGCTTGTGTGGGAGAGGGTGGGTGAGGTATTCTTTCTTGTGACAATTGATTTTAGCTATTAACTTTAAGAGTAATGGCTGACAAGCCATTAGCAACTGGTTTGCTGAGGGGTGCTGCATTATCCCGTCTCCCCCTTCAGCCCCAAGTGCCTCAGGCAGGACCATATATGGTTTCATTTGCAGAGACTCACTCGACTGGCCAGACAGTGTAGATGGAAATTGCTCTGCCTGAATCATCAATGTATCCTCATTTTGTCACTAGGTTAAAGTTGCCCCCTTCCCCTCAGTGGGTATGTTTTCGTGGGTTACTTTGGTGTATTTTTAGAGCACTTAACACTCAGCGGCGGATGCTGCTCCCTCCTTACACGGGCAACTGTACCTCCTTTTTGTGGGCACCCTAGTTACTCTCCATGTCTGGGCCTATGTCTCTTGGAGAATCAATCAGTGATTCGGTACCAATCACCAATCAATCCCCCATAAACTGGCTTGATCATTACACTACTCCCCCCTTAAATGTGAATCGCGAGCCCAAACTGCTCAGATTCACTTCCAATCGATGGGCCAGCTACTGGTACACTCCTAGCCCCCTAAGTCTAACCATGCTAAAGGGTAAACACTTTGGGTAAAATACATAGATTGCTCACATACAATAAGAGCAAGATAGCAAAAGCAAAATATAATTAAAGAACAAACACAGATAAATTCAACAAAATTGCCCAAGCTTTAACATAGACTTTTGGCACATCGGTGTTTGGCTGGTCCTCGAGCATCTCCCGGTACTCTGGCAATGCTGGCACTAGTTAAACTGGTATCGCTGTGGTCATCTTTCCATCTGAATGATCCTCCTCGGGTGTTGATATATTGATTGACATGACTCTTTTCTGTAGCCACTGTCCGCATGATCATGTAGATGTGCTGGTCCCTCTTTTTTCGTGTTACGCTGCCGCATCAGTGTAGGGCTTGACTCCTGCCCTGGACATTTTCCTCAGCAACATCCTCCTAGTCTGTAACTGCATAGGTGTTGCAGGCAGGTACAAAGACTGTATCTCCGCCTCAACCATCCTTGATTTCTGGGCAATCTTTTTCACCAGATCCTGGGCCTACCAATTTTGCCTGCTTTATTGAGTGGCTAACCCACAATTTCGAAATTCTGGACTCCTTGCACAAATCATTACAATAACCAAAACATACCAGACAAAACTAAGAATTATGAACGAGATGTTAAAACCATTTATTTTTATTAATAGCTGAAATTAGACTGTTTGAATCTGTTTTACTACAGGTAGCTATCGAGTCATGTCCAGTTTATTCAATTTACTTGGTTCATCGAGTGTTATTACTCAACATAGTTTTATCTAAAAGTGACTGGCAGTATACAACCACTTAATTGTTACATCTCACTGCCTCTGGTCCCTCCCTCATTGGACATTTACATCCAATAAGGGTAATCATTGAGACAATTTCCTTTTGCCAATTGTCCACCAGTCGAAAGCCCCCTGACTTTGGCTGTGGTACAACTTCCCTTTAACACATGGTTGCCACATCTTCTTGTGCACCTATCCATTAGACTGCACAAGATGCTTGACACCATGTTCGGTAAACTACTGCATCTCCCCAGCCCCTTCCGGGAGCACTTTATCTTAGCCCCTTCACTGTGCCCTTATGAAACCAGCCATAGATACTGACACCTCCGTCAGCCTCACAATGTTTGCTTAGAACTGAAAATAGAAAACTTGCATTCAATTATATAACCTGTGGCCAAAGGTATACATAACACTGCAATTCTGGGAAAGTAACTGAAATGTTACCCTGCTGCCTATTAAAAGGTTCAGCACGCTAAGGGATTTCTCCAATAGCCTAGTTAAGAATGCATGCTTCGATGCACACTGTGATGAGCTTTCACTGGGTTTCCAAACTAAGGTTACTGAACTCTATTCTGACTCGAGTCCTTTTTCCACAAATTTGGCACATAGCTCCACCTGGCTTCTCCCAACATCCTAATAGGCATGATTGTAGGCTGCACAGGATTCCGCATACTCCTTGATCAATTCCACCTCTCGTGGTGTTAAGGTGTACTTCCGTAATTGGACAATTAAACTCTCCACAGGTCCAATTTTCTTTCTAGCGGGCACTGACCCATCCTCAGCGGGTGGCCAGAGGCCTGGTCCTCCCTTAGACTCAATTGAGTATCCTGGTGGACCAACCATTTCTACCATGGGTCCAAGTCTCTTGCTTGGTACCCCATCTTGGTACTTGCGGTGTAGCTCTCACTCCTTTGTACTAAGATCTCTATGTGCACTCTCATTAAGCAGATTCCCAATTGTTTTACTGGGACCTTTCCCTTTGACTGTCCTCCCATCCATGTTCTTCTAATTCGTCAGCCCAGTGGACAGTTCTAATCCTGTCTCTTAAATTGTACTGGTGGGTAGGAACTCCCGGCCTCTTTCTTCTAGGAATGGCTCCTCCCCTTACTGATGGTTTATCCATTGGAACATCAGTAGGGGTTCCTTGGATGGTGGGATCTAATGGATCCACCACCTCTCTATCCTGTTCTCCTGGCGGCCCTAGATCTTGAGCTAGGGGATCATTTCGGATTTTCCCCGGCTTTAGTCTTTCCGCATATACTCTCTTCCTGCGCTCACTTCCCTTCTGGATCTCATAATTCACTGGACCAGTCTGAGCAACCACATGGTATAGCCCTTTCCAGCGAGGGGCTAGTTTCTTAATCACTCCTGGTTTGTGTTGGCCTACCTTTAAGTACACTACGTCCCCCATTTTGAATGTTGGCACCTTGGTGCCTTTATCAAACTGCTTCTTCGCTTTCAAAAAGTGAGCTTCCAGCTGTTTAGCAGCTTCCTCGTGAGCTAATCGCATGCGCAACGTAACTTTCTCATGGTATTGGTCATCCAGGTTTGTTGGCACTTTTCGTGGTTTCAAAATGTCCTAAATTGGGATGTTGTAATCTTGCCCAAACATTAAAAAGTATGGTGTCTCATTTGTGCTAGTATGGGGTATTGAGTTGTAGGCACTTGTTACATAAGGAATCCACAAGTCTCAGTCTCTTTGACTCTGTCGTACATAATGCGATAAAGAGTTAGCTAATGTCTGATTGTACTTTTCTGTTGCCCCATTTGCTTGAGGATGATATGCAGTGGTTCGCACCTGCTTTATTTTCAGCAGTCGACAGACCTCTCTCATCAATTCTGACACAAAGTTCGTGCCTCGATCTGTTAATAGATGGAGTGGCGCCCCATATAACAAAACCACCTGCTCTGCAAATATCCTGGCAATGGACCTATCACGTCCATACGAACTCTCTCGAATTTCTGTTGTACTGGATTCAAGGGTTGCAAGGGTGGATTAATCCGCCCATGACCCTTCCTAACTTGACACTGAGGACAACTTTGACAATAATTCGTAATGTCGACTCTCATTGACTCCCAATAGAACAACCTTTTTAACTTTCTAAATGTTTTACCTGGCCCTTGATGCGC
>JAQGBW010006125.1:0-11007 GCA_034698625.1 Julus scanicus
GAGGGAAGCTGCAAATTTGGGTAGTGAAGGATGGGGGGGATGTGTGGCAAATTTGGGAATTGGAGGATGGGGGAGGGCGCAAATTTGGGTAGTGAAGGACGGGGAGGGAAGCCTCAAATTTAGGTAGTGGAGGATGGGGGGCCCAAATTTGGGTAGGGGAGGATGGATAAGGGGAAGGGAGCAAATTTGAGTGTTTTGCCGAGATTTCCTTCCCCCCCTCTTCATAGACGTCCTTAATATTTTTGAAAAGTAGAATGTCCCAAAAATTTGTTGAAACATACAAAGGACCGTTATATACATGGTAATTCCAGAGGTTTTAAAAATTAAAGTACACTTGGGACTGGGACACATTTTTCTGGTGTCCTTCATTAGGTGGACGTACATAATGGCTCCTCCTTCCACCCCCCCTCAATCCCTCCTGTCCACATGCCAGCAGACCTCGCCAACAATATCTTGAGGACGTCCTTTTTGAATTGCCCCTGATGAGAATGTCATTTCTGCCTTTCGTGACGTCATTTTCTAGTCTCGTGACACATCTTCATCACATAGTGATGACGGCGATTTTATAGGAATTTGACGTCACGATGTCATGGGGGGACACCATCATTTATAAAAGTTTGAAATCAATGATAACATTTTATTATAACAGTAAATTATAATAACAACCTGCATAACATTAATTACAACGAAATATTTTTTGAAGGTGAAGTGAACTTGATTTATATACGTTTGGAGATAGTCAAATTCATATAAATCTTGGTTTTATGTGCTCGTGGTTATCTCTATATATGCTGTGGTGTGTATAGCATACTAATTCAAAATCAAAAATCTAAACTTAGCCGAGAATGCTAATCGTGGTATCAAAATTATGAGATGAAATCTATTTTATATCACTAAATTCCTATAGAGGAATTATGCGACACCGTGTATAACCCAATACAGGGTGTATCAAAAATACTTTCTTTTTTTTAAAATTTGTAAGCGAAATAGGGATAAAGTGGATAATACACATATAAATGAATATATAATGGCTATTTTTTTGTTAGAAATTTTTAGCCTCGTAAATTTCCCTTGATGTGTTTTGAATAAATATTTTTTTGGATTTATGCGACACCGTGTATATCCCGGTACAAGGTGCATCACCAATTCTATTTCACAACTTGCAAACGGAACATTGTATGTCTTGCAATTCAAAGGAAAATTGAATGCTGATTAATTGTCAGCGTAGTTTAAGACAGTGCTCAACATTTGGAGCAAGTACTTTATTTCTCAAAAAAACTTCTTGTAACGTAACGTTTCTTGCATAATATGATAAATTATTTTAGCAAACGCTTAACTTTGCAAATGCATCTTAACCAAATAATGTTCAGTTTTTGCACTTTGAGCAAATGCTCACCTACAGCAGAATCTTGCAAACGTGACTCGTTTAATCCTCAGAGGCAATGCTCAACTTTTGGAGCAAATCCTCAATTTCTCAAAAAACTTCTTATAGCATAACGGTTCTTGCATTATGATAAATTATTTTAGCAAACGCTCAACTTTGCAAATGCATCTTAACCAGATATTGTTTAGTTTTTGCACCTTGAGCAAATGCTCACCTACATCCAGAATCTTGCAAATGCTGCCATTCATAGACTTTAAAAAACTGACAGCACGTAATATTTGAACGATCCCCACGCATGAGTTTCATTTAGTATGATTTCATTGTGTGGGAAAACCGCTTTTAATTTATGAGTTTACAAAACACAGCTCGCAGCGGTACCGCACCCATTTTTGTACATGTTCTGCACTCTCACCCTGTGTATACCTGTCAACCCTTATCACTCATTTTGCAATTTTCGCGGTGTTTTCGCGTTTTTTCCCTTTGATGGATTTCATCCTGATGTGCGTTTAACCCATATCCATCCACGCGAGGTATCCACCCACTGTTTCCTTTTCAAATAGTGATTTATTAAGAAACATTTTCCCCGAACTGTTTTTTGGCGAGGCATGTGTTTAGATAGGCAGGTGTATTGTTTGATAGACGGATTGGCTACTCCTGTAGGGCAAATCGAGTGGAAAGTTGAAGAGTAGGGAGAAAACTCACAACGAATTTCGATAATTGGCAACCAAAAAATCTACTTTCAAGCATATTTGTCATTTTTTTTTCTCCCCCCTGCCCTTCGTGGGATCCTATATTGAGTGGTGTCATTTTTTTTCCTCTCTTGCAATGATTGGGGATATGAACGTGATGCTGCCTGCCATAAATGCTATAAAAATTAATTAATGCGAGCATCGTATTAAAACACGGCGTTATGAATCATGATAAAGCGGGCCGTTAATAGTTTTTACCCCGTACACAATGGACGGATCTAATCTCTCATCCAGTTATTGTGTTTGACCATCCAGGTGTTTGACACACGAACAGAGTTATGTTGCTGTATATGAAATCGTATCCAAATTCAATGTTTCTAAAATAAGTTCCTCTTCAGTTTTTCGTGTTTGAAGACTGTGCTACACTGTGAGTCATAAAAAAGTAGAACCCCTGGTTAAAGAAAAAAACAATAGATTTTTATTGTTATTTGGAACGTTGTTGTTTTCTATTGGTTATATTGGTTTCTATTGTTCAGTTAATACAGCTAAACCAATAGAAGTCAATACAGGGAACCATAGAAAACAATTAAAACCAATAAAATGTTTAAATAACAATAGAAACCAATAGAAATCTCTATTGGTTTCTATTGTTTTTTTCACCAGGGGTTTGACACACGAACAGTTATGTTGCTGTATACGAAATCGTATCCAAATTCAATGTTTCTAAAATAAGTTCCTCTTCAGTTTTTCGTGTTTGAAGACTGTGCTACACTGCGAGTCATAAAAAAGTAGAACCCCTGGTTAAAAAAAAAAAAAAAAAAAAAAAAAAACAACAACTAGAGATTTCTATTGTTATTTGGAGCGTTGTTTTCTATTGTTTTCTATTGTTCAGTTAATACAGGAACCATAGAAAACAATTTAAACCAATAGTGTCCAAATAACAATAGAAACCAATAGAGATTCTCTATTGGTTTCTATTGGTTTTTTTCACCCGGGACCCAAAAAAAATCACAACTTCGTGAAAAATGCTTCGATTTAAATGAAATTTGGCATTTACATAGAACAATATTGTAGGAACAAAATGAATTCTAAAATGCGCTCAAAATGTTCTCCAGTGACCTTTACACAAGCCTGGAGTCTGATGAGCCAGTCTTTGATTGAGGAATCTATTATACGCTGGTCGAGTTCAATCCAGGTTTTCTTAATTCGTAGTTTCAAGTTTTGATATTATAAAATTTCGATTTGTAAACTTTTTCCTGGAGAACTTTCCAAATTTTGTAGTCTACTGGATTCAAGTCCAGGCTTGTTTGGTGGCCAGTGGTTGGGTTCGATGAATTGTGGCGTTTCCTGTTGCAACAGTTGGACTGTTTCTCGAACACGGTGAGTCTTGTTGAAAAATACATATAATAAAATCCAAGATTTGTTGCATTTTGTTCCTACACTATTGTTCTATGAAAGTGCCAAATTTCATTTAAATCGACGCATTTTTCACGAAGTTAAGATTTTTTTATTGGGTTCTACTTTTTTATGACTCACTGTGTAGATGAGCTTATAACGTTCAAAGAACTTCTTGGCTATTGTTCACAGACAACAGAACATGCCGAAACTTAAATGATAGATTCTAAACGTTAATATGTATTTAATAAAGTCACGTGTCTGAGTCTGACATGTGTAAATTGCCACATGCCAATGTTCTACAGAGTCGTTCCATATCACTAGTTGGACGTAATAACTGGCTGAATAAAGTGTTAGAAAGCCGGACAGTTTTATCTCAATTAGTACTCAATGTTGAGTATTTGCCAAGTTTTGAAGCGTTCCAAACATGTAATTTGTCAACAAGACAAAACAACACGTTTTTGCCTAAAACTGAGAAACTTACTTTTTTACTGAATTTGCACCCTCTGTAACTCAACGACAGTAGTTTGTCGTGGCAATTTTATATCAGATATGGAATTTTTTTTTAATAGATTAGAATTAGAAATATACGAATAAGTACTTCATAGTTTCAGTGAATCAAGTACCAAAATGTTTTTTTTTTTTCTGGTATTTGATGTTCGTTCATCAACATGCATTTCAGAGTTTCGAGATTATCTCAACCCTGTGCAAGGCTCGGATAAATAAACACACTTTATCACTCTTGACAGTTTAGTGGATGAGTGGTGCTATTACCAACACATAGATATATGTTCAGCATGCTTGCATGCTAATTAGGATGGAAGTTTAAAAATGAATAATTATTGTAAACATGAATTTTAAAAAGTTTGCATAGCTATGGCGCTATTAATTAAGGGCGTTTCTGCATTCATCTAAAAAATCTTTTTTTTTAATCTAGTCATTAAATTCGTTATATAACGGCTTACAATTTGAAATTTTCGAATAATCTGTTTAAGCAAAAGTTTAACATTTACATAATTCCTATGTTTAGAAATTTCTTTAACTTTGAACTTTATGTAGAATTTCAATATTTTGGGATTTTCCTAAATAGGGTTCATAGCGGTTTAACTTACCATCTTTACTAATATCGTGAAAAGTTCATGTTTACAGTATAGACCAGTGCTAAGTTGTGGTACACTGAATAAGGAGCCATTCAAAAAGGATGTGCTCAAGAGGGGGGTAGAGGTCTGTTGGCATGTGGACAACTTATGGACGAGGATGTGGGAAGGGGGGAAGGGTGGGTAGGAATAGCCATTATGGACGTCCGATAATGATTGTATTTTTCAGTTTTTCTGTTTAAATGAGTTTTAAAGATCAGTGAAAGGGGAAATGGACACCAGAAGAAATCTGTCCCCAGTCCCAAATGTACTTAAATTTCTAAAACCTCTGAAAAGTTGTAAATTATGCCTCAATTTGTGTTAAACACCAATTTTATGCTGGAATTTTCCTTCGTGGTTAGGAAGTTTCCGTTAATCAGAAAAATCTGGAAAAATGTCGTGAAACTGGTAGCAAGGTGGGTGTTTGGAAATTAACAGAATGGGGGCCGTTGTATGCTCCAACAAACTTTTTGGACACCCTACTCTAAAAAAAAAATCAAGAACGTCCATGAGGGGGGATGGGGAGGGGGGAAGAAGGGGAGGTCTGGGCTAAAATGGACACCATGTGGACAGGGGTGGGGGGTGGTCAGTTTTTGAAAGAATTTGAGGGACGTCCTCTTTGAAGGAATTTGAGGGACCTCCTTTTTGAATGGCCCCATAGAAGGTTCAACTTTCCAGCATTTCGAAAACTTCCGCGGCACACCTGTAAACCCTTCACGGCACACCAGTTGAAAAAACACTGGTAAATATTGGTTCTGAGTTGAATTAAAATAAATTATCGTAAAGGTAGCCGATGTAGTTAATCAATATTTAAAATTCGATCACTTAGGGAGTACCTTGCCCCCCGTTGTGTTTCTCACACCAGCGGCTAGATGGCGGTTGATGCATGCAGCCATATATATATATAGCAGGAAGCGGGAATTTCTGACAACGTTAACCAGTTTAATTTAGTGGTAATAATGGCCTCCCCTTTTCAGGGTGGAGATCGGTTTCTGGCGGGGTGACGCGCGATAACTCGCCCGGTGATCTACTGGAGCCAGGCTCGTCCTCATCATTTATTTTTATGTTTTTCGGGCAAAGGAGGGCATAAAAAAACTAGGCAGCGCTATTGACGTGCTTTTCGTATGTGTATGTATGTGAATTTTGAATGGGGATGAAGAGAGGAGAGAAAGCGCGTTTTAGTTTGACAGACAAGTTATGGGCAGGCGGCGGCTGGGATGGGTGGCGATGGAAAGCAAAGTAAGGCCGTCACGTCGTCCGCTGATTTACAACACTTTTCTGCACCATTGTGCATAGAAATGGCAAATTTATGCGGGACATCCTGAGTGCGGCTTGCCAAGCAGCCCGGGATCAGGCATGCAGCGCCCCCCTCGAGCCGGTCCACCTCGCTCGCTCTCGCCTGGTGTCATAATGAACGCTGGTATCTCACCACCTATGGCCATAATCTAACAACAGACCCGAGTCGTTTTCAGACTTAGTCGTTGGCAGGAAACATAAAAGTGATGGATGGCTGACAAGGATAATGGCAAAGAGAAATGATGGGGATGTGGATGGAACGAGCGCTCCAAGCTTCTCTTCTCCTCTTGCACATTGCCATTTGCCTTTTGCCAACTGACGTCAGCCGACAGGGGGCGGGGCGCTCTATTAATCCCGGACTGCGATGACAACGCGCACCCAATGGGACGAGAAATTTGTCTTTTTTTAGAGAAGACTATACCTGAGAAATGGAGCCGGCTTACCAAATGTCGAATTAGGTGTTACAACACGCGATTTCTGGACCCTGGTGCAGTCCTATGGACATTACTCAGGTTCAGCACCCCCTAGTGGCGTATCAGTCTTTAGTACTGCGAATCCAACATGGCCGTCTCTATGTCTACGCATTAATTCACATTTTGCAAAAAACAAGATTACTGAAAAACCAAATAGTACGTTCTGGAGTCATACATACTGTGAGATCGTGTTGTAAATCTTGGGATAAAAGCTCATATACAATCTGGCTGTTAGTATTTCGAAAATCTAAAAACTTATGTCAGGAATTTGTGATTTTTCAATTCTGCAAAATCGGTATTCTAATGTATCTCGAATATCGTACTTATTGGCAGGTCGTGTTGTTATAAGAAAATTTAACTTTCTTTGCAGTTGTTTTCAAATCTTATGTCCAATTCCGTGGACCGTGTATAGTGAAAAACAAAAAACAAGTTAATGTGCCTGGGCTAAATGTAACGTGTTTGGACAAGTTTCAAGGACTTCTCTTATGCATTGAAAATACTCATTTGTGAAATTAAGTATGGGAATTTAGTTATCTATTAATTTACACTGATCTTGGCATGTTTGAACGTGGTTTATTATGCTGCATAATTTCTTTTAATCTAAATCAAACAAGTATAATATTGTAAGAAACTGAAATTTGCCGTTAGTACAAGTCAATCAAGTGACAGTGTGGACCAGATAGAATTTCTCAATATCCCACTTTTTTTTCTTAAATCTTCAAGTTATGAAAATTCTGTTAAAGAGGTTAAATGGGAATTCATGTGTGCTCTAACCACTGATGTTGTTAGATCTTAACTACAACCATTTGTTGACGGAAATCCAAACAATAACTTGAGACCCGTAACATTTAGGACAAAATGTCGAATTAGGAAAAGGAAGAGACTGATCTGTTTGTATGAAATCCACTGTTTTCGTCTTCATTTGCAAATATTTAAACTGTTTACAATGTTTTTAGGAACTGAGGGAAACACAACATGGTAGCTACGCTGCAGCACAGTGCTGTATTGCAGTGAAACGACCTACAATTACATGTAGTGTGTGATTGAAGATTTCAAACATCAACTTTTATAAACTGATTAATGCTAATAGTGACATTAAATTGAGCAATATCAATTGGAGGATACTGCATGACATGTATTCTCTGGAATTCATATCAGTAAAATACGTTATCACACAATAATACGTGTAATTGTAGGTCGCTTCACTGCAATACAGCACTGTGTTGCAGTATAGCTACCATTTGGCGTTTCTCTCTGTTATTAAAAACATTGTAAAAAGTTTAAATAAGAGGCAATGAAGATAAATACAGTTGATTTTATACAAACAGTCCATTTTCTTCCTTTTCCTAATTTGACATTTTGCCCTAAGAGTTACGGGTCCCAAGTTATTATGTGGATTTCCGTAAACAAATGGTCATATTTAAATTCTAACAACATCAGTGGCTAGAACACACATGACTGACATCCAGACTGATTAAACTGTTGCCACAATCATGTTTCATCATTTACTCAATTTTGTTATTTTTGATTTGATCCTATTAACCACGTGTAACTGATAGGATGAATCTTAGGATTTTGGTTTGAGGGACACCCTGTAGGGCCCATGGATTCGACCCCCGCCAGTAGTTCCAAGTCGTCAGAAACGGATATGGAGCTTGTTGTCAATTCGTGTAACACTTAAGCCTAACCAGACAGTCGAAATTAGGCAACATAACCCCCAATTTGAAATTCCAAAAACACGGTGACACCTGTCTGCCCTCGGTGTCCCCGACAATAAAAACGCTTGGTACGCTACCGTGCCACCACCCGGGGTCTAGAAAAGCTACCCGTTCCCGGTGGGTAAAAACGCATATTTGTGAGTAATTTTCGGCTGCCGTGTACACGCCGAATGGTGTCACGAAAAAAAACGAGCCCCCTTTAGCGGCGAGGGGGAGGGAATTCCCCCCACTAACTTCACGCTCTTTAATTTCAATGACGCTCGCCTTGTCGTTTTGCCGCCGCCATTTTTCCTCAACTCATCATTATCGTGCAATAATATTATGCGCAAAAAGCGACGAATCATTTTCCCCTATGCACCTTCCGAGCTCTTTTCTGAAGGCGTTGTACGTCAACGTCAATCATTAAATCATTGTCGACAGCTCGGGCCGCTCCCAGGTTCGCAGCGCCCTCTGCATACGGGTGTGGCAACTAGGGCCCCAAGGCGCCAATTTTGAAAGTTGAAATTTTGAAAGTGAAGTGAAGTGATAGATTTTGGTGAATTGGGACCTGCTCCGTTCAGTGTAATACCTTATTGAAAAACGAACTTTGATAGATTCGTGTAATACGAGATAATCTTGGAAATTTTGCAAATTTTAATGTTTTTTGTAAATTTACAATTGAGAAAATTGTAAACTTATAAAAATGTGGAAATGCTTTGTGTTGGTATAGATGTAATAAAGGCGTATGAAAAGTAGAGATATATTGTAACACATCTGGAAATAAGATTAGTAACCATGATCAACTTTTTTAAAATTTGAATGTTTTTTTCACATTATTTGAATTTTGTATTTTTATGAAAACGCGAGTGATAACCTGCATTGCTAGAGCACTTGAAATTTATTAGGTAAATGGAATTTGTGTACGTAAATTAATAAAATTAAACAAATTTATTGAGAAAATCGGAATAAAATTACAAAAATAATGTAAGAAATACAGAGAAAATCGGCAAATTCTGCAACTGTTGGAGAATTTGTAAACTTATATCACATGTAACTCGGTGGCTACATTGTTCTAATTTGATGAAACTTTTATATAAATAGTTTTAGGTACCTGTTCCGAACACTATGTGTTGTCCAAGTTCATAATTTATCAATATGTATAAGGGCCATTCAAAAAGAACGTCCATGAAATTCCTTCATAAATTGACCTTCTCCTACCCCTGTCCACATAATGTCCATTTTAGCCCAGACCCTCCTTTCCCTCATGGACGTCCTTAATTTTCTTTAAAAGTAGGGTGTCCAGAAAAAATTTTGGAACTTACAAAAACCCATTCTATTAATTTCCAAGCACCCACCTCGCTACCAATTCCACGACATTTTGCCAGTTTTTTCTGTGTAACCGAAATTTCCTGACCTCAAAGGGTTTTAATCCAGATTAAAATAGGTCTGGAACACAAAGTTAAGCATACTTCCCGACTTTACCGAGGTTTTAAAAATTCATTTACGTTTGGGACTGGGGTTTGTGACATTTATTCTGGTGTCCATTTCCCCTTTCACTGACCGTTAAAATCGCTGTATCAAATAGCGGCGCTTTCCCCCTAGTGGGGAATAAACATTAATGCGAAAAAAGACCGTTAAAACTTAATTAAATAAAAAATCCAAAAACTGAAAATTATCATCATTAGTGGACGTTCATAATGGCTACCCCATCCCTCCCTCCCCCTGTCCACATGGTGTCCACGTGCCAGCAAAAGCCCCACCCCACAATTGATGAAGTCCTTTTTGAATGGCCCCTTAATAGAAGTGCATACAGGAACATCCCCAAGGGCCATAGGCACAGGTCTATATATTTCTAGATATATCTGTGAAATAGCCATGAGGGACCCAAAAATATTTTGTTTCTGGGCCCAACATGTAAAATATATTAGAATGAAGGCAAAATTTATACAAAATCGAATGTCAAACGCATCCCAAGTAACTTAAGTCATTACGTATGGACGCCCCTCATCCGTTCAGGTGAACAGATTAATTTCACCTTAACTCAAAAGTGATACAGATATTTTTTTATCTCACCTGTCAATGCCAATCACTAAATCATTTTGGAGCTCATAACATTAAAGCCAATTAACGTTTCAAACTGGTTTCTACCTTTTTTTTTAATGGGGATTTAACGACGTTTTCTAAATTATTAATGAGTAGGCCTAATATTTGCTTTCCTTGGAACAATGGTGGGTTTCAAGAAACCGAAATTGGTTATACCTGTATTCCTCATTAAAATCAACTAATTGGAAGCATATGATGACGCATACCGGCCCGTTAAGTGTTCCCACGTTTGAATTAATATTACAAACTTCAACATTTAATCCACCAAAAATTGAGACTTGTAGATTTTCAAAGACAAATCAAGAATTTTGTTTTAGTATGTTATATCTCAAAAACATCCTCATCATGGTTACCTGTTTTTGTGGAATCTACCTCTACATGCACTGTAGAAAACCATCTTATATGATAAGATTCTGCTATGGACTCTTGTGTCCCTGGACATGTTCCTACCTGTCTTTGTAATTGTAAAACCCTCTCCCAATAAATCCTCTGAAATGTTAAGATTCTTCTCTTGGACCTCTTCATGGTTACTCGGGCATGGCTAAGGACTTATATGTAGAATCTTCTTACAACATTTACTCTTAAATGATAACATGGACACCTGGACATCTTCAATTTACAACATCATGGTTTTCAGCATTTGTAGAATCTTCATATAGTAAATCATCTAAAATAATAAGATCCAGGACTCATTCTGCACTCCAGGACTCATTCTGCACTCCAGGACTCATTCTGCACTCCAGGACTCATTCTGCACTCCAGGACTCATTCTGCACTCCAGGACTCATTCTGCACTCCAGGACTCATTCTGCACTCCAGGACTCATTCTGCACT
>JAQGBW010006126.1:0-11003 GCA_034698625.1 Julus scanicus
GACAGGTCAGCATTCTTCAACATGTTCAAGAATACAATGTTTCCGGTTTCTCTTGAATGTATGTATGTATGTTGTTTACATGTTTTATGTTGAATGTGTAATGTTCAATGCAGTGGAGACGTGGCTTTAGAAACATCATTGATGAACCAATTACCCCATCAACGAAAGTGGACATTCATTAAATTTTGGACAAATGCAGAAATCCAACATATTTTTGGAGATTGGTTTAAGATGTTTCTAAACCTGTTTAAAAATTGCAAACTGGGGGAAAAAAATTGTAAAATTTAACTTTGCTTAAGTAATGTTCCCTTGAAAAGCATGCAAGACCGTGTCCCATTTGATAAATCCCTGACGTAAAAGCATTTTTCATTCAAAGTCAAACTTTTTGTATAGCTATATCCATTTTTTGCTATTAAATGTCAATAAATACACGTCACAATGCCCCTTATGGGCCATATTTCCATTGTAAATGTGCTCCCCATTTGCAATCCCATGGCCCGCATGCCTTCTGACCATTTCGTTCCGCACAGCGCGCCACAGGTCAACAAAAAGAGCTTAGAGCGAAACATAGTCCCTATGGGAAGAACGGCCAACAAAGTCAAGTCAAAAACTCCAAAAGTTGGGCAGTTGAAGGACCAACTAGAACCATGGAAAACAGAACCATCCATTAGTAACAGAGTAAGGTTGGAACATCAGTGAACTAAAAACATGTAGTGTAGTCACTTAAGAATAAAAATTTTATATAAATATGACATGTATATATGTCTGTAGACTGTATGTGCCTCAATCTGACATGTCCTTAAAAGAAATTTCCAATACAGTTTACAGGAAATGTACTGTATATGTATAGGTATTTACCATTTTGCAAATGAAAATTGGAAATTATAAGTTATCTTAAAAAAATGGCTTCGAATTTTACCATTTGGGGGTGCAACATAGCCTAAAGGTGCCCATATCACAGAGGGCTCTATTACGGGACAACAGGATCATTGTCGTCCTCCCAAAAGAGCCCAGAAACGGAGGTTCCTTAGGGGTCCTCCCTAAGAAGGCTGCCCCCAGATGAGGTCGCACTTACTTTCTCACGCGTCACTCACGTGCAAGAAGCGTACTCCTAAAGAGTGACCAAAGGCCAGTGGACAAAAGGGCCATTCAATGGTCGCCACAATGGACCCTATACCGAAACGTTGTTTGTTCCCCTTCCTGTTTTCCCCCCTCGCTATTCCTCTTCTTCCTTCTTCCTCCCAAAAACTGCTCCTCTTATGTCAATGGCTCAGGGCCCAAATATTTACAAGCGATGATAATTTTGACAAACAAGGTGCCCTGAAAAGGACCTAAAAAAAGACGGCGCAGGCGACTACAGCCACACCTGGGGCACAAAAGAAAAAATGTCGCTAGGGGGCGCTAGCAACAGGAAAATCAAGTTGCTCAAATAGGACAGCGGTCCCTCCCGCTTGGGCCCATACAGGAATAAAAAAAAGCAAATAATGAAAAAAAGTTGTCCCAATTAAGTTTCTAAGAACTTCCCCTCCCCACATCTCTATCTATAGCTGACCTTTGACCCTTGGTATTATACATACATAAAATTCCGGAAATATCCTGGTCAGGTCAAGATATTGAAGACATACACCAGCCATCTTAGGCAAGGTCAAGATGCCCATCAACGTTAATTTTCAAGGTGTGGACATACAGAAGATGTCAACATTTTTAAATGGCAAAGCCAGATATCTGTCCACATGTGATATCAAGGCATATATGGCCAATCATGTCTAGGTAATTTCTCCATACACGCCCAACATTTGGTCAACATAATGTCTCAACAAGTTCTTCATTTCCAGTTATGGTCTTCCAAATTTGCCAATTTACACCTATGTCCTGTTCCATACATTCCATACTGTTACTATACTATAAGTCATTCAAATAAATAGGGAGTCGACACTATTTTTTGACATGGCCTCACAGGGACACCAATGTACCCCTCTGGAGCAAAAGCAATAAGCACTAAAACGTTACATGAATTTCTCATGTTTTATGCAAATACGTGTGTGGAGACACGCGATGCATTGTACTTAACACGATGCTTTTCACTTCATCTATACTTTCCAAACCCCTTCTTCATCTTTTATAAATTACGAGATGCAAACCCCTTTTGCACGATTTTCATGACCGCCACACATTAATCATTGAGATTAAGAAAAAAAAATCGACATTATTTAGACGATTAGGAACCACCAGGTCGAACCGGAAGTGACCAAAGGGTAGCATTAACGCTTCGATAACCACTATATGAAATGCCGTATTCAAGCATTTACTCATGGAGTAAGCAAGGTCCATGAGCAATACTCAAAATATAGAAGCAATCCGGGTTGAAAAATAATATAGGGCCATATATGCCATATGGTGTCCCAGATTTGTCCATTTATGGTATGTTAACGTATTTCAACATATGTGGCCATTTACTGTATAGCAATGTATGTTCATTTATGGGAGTAAATATGGATTGCTCAAAGTATTAATATGGCACATGCTGTATACATGCTTATATTAAAATACAGAAAGGGCATGTGCACATATATACAGTATGGAGAATACAAAAAGAGGAGACGTATACAGTAGAACCTGTCTAAAAACATCCTGTGTACATGAATAACCTCTCTAAAAGCATAAAATGTACCGGTCCCGACTTGGGACCTGTGTATAAATGAACCTGTCTAAAAGACTATTTTTCACCGGTCCCAAGAGTATCATTTTTGACAGGTTCTTGTGGAAAATAGTTCAAAAAATTAAAATTTGTATTTCGCACCTGATATTACCTGCTATCTAATTAACAACTTCTGGCGCCATCTGCTGGCCTGATTTCCATATTCACCCCTGACCTTAATTTCTTAAAATAAGTTCAAGATGGCTACCATGTCATTTTTAATTAACACACAACGAGTCTAATGTTATTAATTAAGACATCAAAAGAGATTACACATGCATAATCTGCCCGACTTTTGTTTATTAAAACAACCATGTGCGTGCCATATATAAATATATTTTTTTTTTTGTGGAAAAATGATTAGATATCAAATTTTTTTATTGAAACCTTATCATGAACCTACAAACCTCAGACATCTTTTACAGCACATTCACTGGACTATAAAACATCAATATATATTCAGTAAAATTAAGTAAGACTTAATATCCCTAACACGTGGTTGACGACTTATAATTTTCGCCAATTGCGTCACAAATCACGTCTTCCATCAACAGATGACGTCTTTTACACAATTCATTAACTTGTGTAAATAAGCCAAAACACATTAAAACGTGATCAGATTTCACGAAAATACGGATAAAAATTTACTTTCATCGCGTGAAACAAGAAAATTTTCCAACTTGAAATTTCGCAATTTTTTTATAATTTGACGACAATGAAATACAACTGTCTGTGAATGATATTTAAAAAAAGAATTATATTTCAAATAAATAAACAAAATGAATCATACATATTCATAAGCTACCAATTTTGAAAGTCTAACCCTTTTAACATTTTGTTAATTTATTCTAGACATAATACGATTTGCAAGATAACAAACTTCCGCAATGAAAACTCGTACTGTATTTTATATTCATTATACAGCAATTACATCAAATTATGTACATTAACATACTATAAAATCACATATTTCAATTTATGCAAAATTTCAAAAATATAATATATGTATATTTTTAGATAATCTCTACATTTTGGAGCACAATAATTATACCTTTATGATGTGTAAGAATACATTTATATACTGCAATATTTCATTTAGTAAATTCTTGAAAAATTCTATTGTTATAACTATATTTTGAGAGTACAAATTCATGTTTTTATACATGAAAAAGTAAATAAATCTCAGAATTTAATAATAAAAAAACATGCTCCACATTTTGGTTAACAATGATTTCGTGATAAGTACTTTTTAAAAATAAAAATAAATGAATCTGCATTCAACTTTAGTGAATTATTGGTAAATTATACATTTTATAACTCGAAAAGTAACCAAAATTGGGTATATTCTGTATAAAACAAAATGTGCAGCGCATATTCATATGTAGACAATACAATGTTTTGATATATGTATATATAGTATGTATTTCATCGCAAAATAAAATTACTGTTTAGCATATAGAAACAACATATACTTTCCGTGTGGACTAATTTAGAAAATTTCGGAAAACTCGTGATTTTGTAAGAAGCCTGCCCACTCTTCATGCATGCACCTTGCATATCCAGAAGTGATTTAGGGTAAGGACATCCAGAGGTGGATTAAAAAAACACACACGATACACACGAGGGTTTGAATATGGTAGTCAACATGTCCATCTTTACACGTTTTCAAACACGAAACTTTTATTAAAATTCAACAGCAGCGAAATTAATAGCGAGAATCTTCAGGAAATCGAGGTCAGGGTAATTTTCTCCATTTATTAAATTCAATTAGTTGTTATTAATGCCAGCGCTTGAAAACGAGTATGTGCCAGGGACACATCCCTAAAAAAATTTAAATTCTTCACCAAATTAAGAAGTTTTACTATATTAGGCCTACATGTAAGGCAAAATTGAAAATCTGGTAAAGTAGTGTATTCAAGAAAGGTTTTCTATACATTTTTATACTAACAGAAAACTGGAGTAATATGCATGAGGGGTTCAACGTAATGTATAGAAAACTGTGCTTCGAATATGTTATCATTAGTGAAGGACATTTTATGGTTAAAGACAAATTTTCTGCAGAACTGTTTTAGGCAAATATACATATATTTATACTGTATGTCCGGCAGGACGCACCCTTAAAAAGTTTTGAAGTCGTAAAAACTCATACTTTGTAGCAATTCTGGTTCAAGAAATAAAATCTTGACAATGCCATTTGTCAAAAGTGATCCTCTTGCAAGAAAACTGGGTAACAACCCTTTGTTCCCTAAATAACAATTCTTGTGACAGGATGTATCTAAATCACACAAGTAAAAAACCGGAAAAGTTTCGCCAATTTAAAATTCGTTTAACATTTCAATCGTAATATAGAGAACATTTAAGCTTGATAAGCATTTCTTTAAAAAATTTCTAACATTTCATTTTTATTTGCATCAAGTCTGCATCAAGTGGTTGACTTACGAGTTTGCAGATTGACGGGAAAATAAAGTAGACATCAAATTTTTATACTTTTTCACAAGCTCCTAAATGTCCACTGTGGAAATAATCAGTTGCTGCAATCAGCCCCATTTTATTTGCATCAAAGTTTATTGGCCCATTGTCATCAGTGTTTGGTGAATATTTCAAACATATCTTTTAACCTTTCCAAAAAATGCCTTCAAAATTTGTTGACCATTTTTTTTTTAACGATTTCTCAAATATTTCTTACAAATTTCGTAATATTTCTTACAAATTTCCCAAATATGTCTTACAAATTTCCCAAATATTTCTTACAAATTTCCCAAATATTTCTTACAAATTTCCCAAATATTTCTTACAAATTTCCAAAATATTTCTTACAATTTTCTAAACTATTTTAAAAATCATCAATTTCCCATGTACATGTTGAATTTGTATACAAATTTAAAAAAAAGTAATTGTTTAATTTCCACAAAATCATAACTAAACTACTTGAAAAACTAATAGAAACGCAACGTAAAAATTCTAATAAAAAAACTTGCAATTTATCAATGCTATTTTCTCAATATTTTGATGATTCTTTATTTCCCGGACTTTTGTTTAATAATTTTTGTTATTGTTTTTTTGGCAATTTTTTTTTCCAAGTTTGCAACAAAAAAAAGAAGAAAAAAAGGCAGTTAAGTGGTAATGAAGATGCCAAAATCCATTTATTTTTTTATGGTACAAGTATAGGAGTTTCCCTATAATTTCAATGATTTTCAGAGCAATTTCTTGAACCCTCCCTGCACATTTATGTATCCATGTACGATGTATAAAAAAAGGAAGTACTTTTTTGTGTAATTTATGAAACTGCATGTCACAATTCCGCATTTAAACATTTTTTCGCATGGAGGGGGTTAACATTTGCCCTGATTTGGTTACTTTACTTTATACTCCCATAATTCATGAAAACCATTTTAGGGTTTTCACCTATTTGTGTGCTTTTGTCCGCTTAACTTCTCAAAGTTCATTCTTAAATTCAACGCAATAAAATAGCGTTTAGAAACCATGCACCCACCCCCAATCGACCCTCCATCTAGCGGAAATTTTTGAAACAACTGTATGTATATTTCCTGTAAAATCCGCAGTTTGCCATGTTTACCCGAACATGTTAATCAAAATCATTTTAACACGAGCAATATCAATAACTTAATAAAACGCATTAAAAATTGCATGCATATAAACTGCAAATTCCCAACTTTTGTATTTTGCTTTAAGTTTCACAAAAACAGTTGGAATTTTTGTGGTAATAAATTTTCATTAAGTTTTTCCTTTTCTCAGCCAGTAAATATTTATACAGGATTGCTACAATAGCAATGAAACAAAGTGGCTAAAATTTGCTTTTAAAATCCATTAATCTAGTGTTCGAAAAAAGGTCTCCAAGTGCACTCGGCCATTTTGAATCGCTAGTAGCGCCATCTACTCTACCTTGCTTTGAAAACGCCCACAATAATTCAAAAATTCCCACGAAATCTGAAGATTTAATTAGAACGGATTGCATGAATCGTCCCGTTCGGATTAGAAATAATTTAATGCCCTATTGTTGAGTAAATCTCATATATGTTTAAGCTAGCGAATCGCCCCTTTTTTCTTCAAAATATTTGCAGAAAAAGGGGCGAAAGTTTGCGGAAAATTTCCGTGAGATGGGAACGATAAGATACACGCTGCACTTCATTTTCAATGCAAAAATTGCATGGTGGAGACCGGAGAGAGTTATCTTAAATTAGCAACATCACTTAAGCTCAAAATTGGATGGCAACAGGTTGCTTCTCATGTAACACATTAGCAGTGGTGCGCAAATATGGGAGATTTTCAAATTTTCGCATTGTGCCAAATATGGCCTCCATATCTGCATATCCACTGTTTTGTTATGCTTGATAATCAGGGAGTGAAAGTAGGATGGATCAATAAAGAGGGGCGAAAAACAATTGGTACCAATAAGAATTGGTGCGTTGTGTCCTGTCATGCGAATTGCACCTATTCACCGAAAAAAAGTTAAAAAAAAAGACTAAAATGACGATCTAAATCATGATTTTCAAATTGTGAAAAACGCATTGTCATCGTTTTAACGCTATTCCGTCCGATAGGTGGAGGTTGAGTGCCACTGATTTACATGAAGGTCAAACGGGTTTATTTCACCTCGGTTGCATCAATACCCGTTAAATCCACACAGATTAAAATTAGATATATAACGGAAGTTCAAATCTTCGGTAAGTCATATAGAGATTCATCCTTAAACGGCAGCGCCATCTATGATGCATTCCGAGAAACAGCATAAAATTGACTGAAATCTTTACCCAAATAATATGAATTATTTCTGTATTTATTTATAGATCAGATCACTTTGAATTTTACGTAAATAAACTTATTTCCTATAATTATGTAATTTTTTGTGGGAGCTTTGATGCAAATTATGATATAGAATATAGCAAACTAATCATTTCCAGTTAAAATTAATCGACAATTAATATAGACTTGCAATTAAAACGTGCCTGAAACATGTTTTCATTAACGAATTATTTTGGGAAAAGGATGTATGTGGCCAAGGAAATTTTTGTTAAAAATAATTACAATTCTGTTCAAATAATAAACTTTACCAACAGTTACCATCAGTTTAGGGAACTGATCATTTGCACAAATAACTGTGACATTTAAATATCGATTAAAATTTTGATAATACGTGGCTATTCAGCGTTATAAAAATGCCAGGTTACATGGAATTAGTTAGAACCATGCAGTGAACAATATAAATTGTGGACAAAAGTCAATGACCTTTTGCGGTACATATAACCATTAAAAAAGAGGTTTTCTAAGGAAAGTGAAAATATGATGGTAAATTTCCCCAGATGGGACATTAATTACGAATGAAATGTGGAGAAAAATTGGTAGAAAAACGAAAATTTCAGGTTGAAAAGAAATAGGTCAGAGATGGCAGCCAGATGATGGGTATAAGCAGCAGTGGTCCTATTAAATGCCCCCTGCTCCTCAAAAATGGGGTTAAATAACCGAATTTGTCACAGCTGGACACCCGGCAAAACCATTTTCAGATAGGGTTAAATCAGCAGGACACGCCAAGAAGGTTTTCATGCAGAAAAACGACTAAAATTAACAATCTGTAACGACTCATTTCATTTGAAAATTACACCAGCTTAACAGCCAAATGTTCCTACGGGCCAATTAAGCTGATTAATGTCTAAGCTTCATGCTTAATTTTATAGATCACTGAGCTGACACATGGACATTAAAAAAATTAACCAAAATTGGAAATTGCTGTTAAAATTCCACGAATTAAGCAAATCGAGAGAGCTAAAAATAAACTGCTGTAATTATACAATGAAAAACAAGAAAATCAAAACGTTATTGTTAAGGAGGATACTATTGCATATACTTTCCATACTAATTGTATGTTTAACTTGTATGACCAAGCTCTGTATATCTGCCATGTTAATACTAAAAAAAACTATCAATTTCTTTTAAAAAAAAGTTATACACATAATAGAATGGTGATAGAACCTTTGTATAGCCCCTTATAACACCTCGCAATTTCAAGCCATCGTTAATGAAAACAACAAACAAATAAAATAATGCAAAAACTAAGCCTGAGGGTGAAGACGGATGGTCAGTCAGTGGTTTAAGTGTGCTGATAAGGACACCTGTTTACAAGATCGTAAACACAACCAATTAAGGAAAAACCTTTTTTATGTTTGTTAAAGTCTACACTTTGACCAACCTCCAATTGTCGCACTATCAGACTTTTCCCACAAACATGATCACCTGCCTTGAAAGACACTGATCAAAGTGATGATGGCAGAAATTTATTGATGGAAATAACAAATTTCAGTCAACGAGAAAGAGGGAAAAACACATCTAATTACAATAGATCGAGGGAAATAATCCTCAACAAACAACGTTTGAGCACGTTTCATGGCCTACAATTACAACAAACAGATAGAAATTTCATGTTCTACAAACAAATGCCGAATTAATCAACTGGGTATAAAAAATATATAAGTGTAAAAAAAGCGTATTTTTGTCCAGAACTGAATCTATGCTACATTGGTAAGTTAAATGAACAGTTTCCAATGATATACTGCTTTTGGCCTGGATTTAAAGCATGTATGATCTAGTGGCTTGAGTGTCGTGACACTGTTGATCCCACCCGTCCCTGGGGGTCGCTGTTGTCCTCCACTTCATATACCGTAATTACGTGAGAGTATCGCTGTAATTTGCGTCGAGTGAAACCTAAGGCTTAATTATAGCTTACGTAAACAGCAATCACTTTGGCAAGTGGAAATCCCTAACAAGCCATAATTAAAAAGGTAAATAATTGGATGCAAAGCCATTCAGTGGCTAGGAAAACGCCATCTGGTGGGAGTGGCGTGTGACGGTGGAGGAGGAATGCTTAATTGATAAAGCACCATGCAACATTTATTGTTAAATTTGAGCATTATGCCATAAATTATATTTCTAACAAGGATTCATTTCAGAAATGTATTTATTGGCCAAAAAAAAAAAAAAAAAATCAGTTTATTGAAATACGTTTATTGTCCTACACCCTAATGTATAAAACATTTTAGTTATTGGTTATTACTTGTAGTTATTGAAACTAATCTCATGTAGATAAACTACGCAATTTTATGACAGCAATTCCATATACAAATGATGTTATTACGTTAAGGAGACACGATGGCATCACTTGTATCCAAATTCGCATTGATTCATGCTGCGTATCCAGCAGAAAAAAGTGAAGCCTGGTTGATCAACAATGACCGTTATTCCAAATTTCTTTGAACATGTTTTCGGGCCCCATTGCCACGCTTTTTGGTCATTGTGGCTAACCGGTTAATCGCTCATTTGTTCAACTTTGTCCGGCAAAAACAAGAAAAAGAAAAAGACTGGTTTCACAGCACCGGTTTCCCGCAACGCACGATTGAAATTGAAACCCTTTTAACCCAAACGTATTAAGGATTAGATTATCATTTATATCCCCGCGCTAAGTTATGTACGCTGTAAGTTAGCATTACACTTAGTAAATACTTAGTAAAATAAAATATAAAAAAAAACGTTTGCCCCCTTTCAAACATCGCTGTATCATCCGTATAACATTTCGCATTTCGAAACGCTAATTAACGTAGCATATAAACCGTATTTAATTAGCGAATATTTAAGAAAAACTGTTATGTAATGTCTGAGAATCGGGTATTTGGAGGAGGGTGGTACCAAAACGATAACCGCCGCCATTAATAATGTATAGCTATATCACACATCGAAGTAACATTCGGGTGATGAAATACCAGGTTTGTGATTCGGGGAACAGGGGTGTGAGGAGAGGAAATTTATTATAAAATTCAATTTGATAACGTGCACCTTTTTTTTTTTTTTTTTTCGATTAATACAAAAGCGCCTATGTGGAATAATCTTTGACAGTAAGACGACAGCAAGACCATGACAGCATTGACAATTGCACTAAACAGGATATTCAAGACTAATTTTGAGTTGTTTTCAAAACCCCACAATCGTCAATCTCAAAGTTAAATGACAGCAAGCCGACAACGACACAAAACGAGAGATTCACTTTGGGATCATTTTTAAAACCCTTCAATTCCAAAATTGTCTTCTAAAAAGGTGAATTTTTTGGTGATAACGAGGTAATAATGGTGAAAAAGGAGATTCAAGACTCATTTTGGGTCCTCTTCAAGAAATTTTAATTCTAAAATTCTTAATCTCAAATGGGAATCTTTCCATGACAGCAAAATAGAGAGATTTAGCACCAAAAATAACCGTTACCATTCGCGTCATAATTTCGAAACTCACATAGGCCTAGTAACGC
>JAQGBW010006127.1:0-11002 GCA_034698625.1 Julus scanicus
CTGGATTTGTGGCTTAACTATGCTCTGGCTTAAATTAATACCAGGCTAATTTAAGCCACGATGGATATCCCCACCATCATGATGAGGGGTCATCATGAGAGGGGTCATCTTGTGAGGGGTCATCATGTGAGGAGCCATCATGTGATTGGTCATCATGTGAGGAGCCATCTTGTAAGGGGTCATCGTGGGGTCTATCATGTGAGGGGTCATCATGAGGGCCATCTTATAAGGGGTCATAATGGGGCCATCATGTGAGGAGCCATCTTATGAGAGGTCATCATGTGAGGAGCCATCTTGTGAGAGGTCATCATGTGAGCTGCCTTCATGTGGGGTCCATCATGTGAGGGGTCATCATGAGGGCCATCATGTGAGGAACCATCTTGTGAGAGGTCATCATGTGAGCTGCCTTCATGTGGGGTCCATCATGTGATGGGTCATCATGTGAGGGGCCTTTATGTGGAGTATCATCTTGTGAGAGGTCATCATGTGGGGGCCATCATGTGAGGGGGCCTTCATGTGAGGGGGCCATCATGTGAGGGGGCCATCATGTGAGAGGTCATCATGTGGGGGCCATCATGGGAGGGGCCTTCATGTGGGGTCCATCATGTGAGGGGTCATCATGAGGGCCATCATGTGGAGTATCATCATGTGAGGGGTCCATCATGATGAGGGGCATAATCGTGGGTCTTTGATTTATACTATAGATTTCAGCTAAACGTTAAAAACAAATCCGTTTAATTGAGCAATTTGCGTTGATTGAGAGTTTTTCTGTAGTGTTTTTCCTTTGATTTGTTTATGAATGATTCTCATAAGTGATTTTCATCGATGGAATCCGTCGGCCATTTTGAGAAGAAGGCGGCTTACGTAACTATAGAAAATATCGATTTCTCTTGTTTATTAGTAGGCCAAAACATTTCGATCTCCAAAAAGCGCTCGCTTAAGCCAAAAACTCGAATTAAAGATGAAAAGCACGAAACACACATAAAGTCATGCGGGCTTTTTTTGGAGAAGTGGTCACGAAATGGATTATATCAAAATCGGTTGAAATGAAATGTCTTCGTGACATCTGCACAATTGAATTAAACCAGATTTAAACTAGATTTTCATCTAAATTTACATCTAAATTTACAACTAGATTTTTCTACTGTTTTCAGTTGGGATAAAATCCATTCCGTGACCACAGCTAATAGCTGAGATTCATAAAAATTCAATCCAAATTAGGTTTAAATGCACAGACACATTTATTGTCAACCAGAATTTCAACCAAATTTACAACTGCATGGATTTGGTTTCAACAAAATTTCAACTAGATTTCAGCTAAATTTGACTTCAACTGGATTTCAGCTAAATCTCAACAATAATTCAGCTAAATTTAATTCAAAGTAGATTTCAACTAAATCTAATTTTAACTAAATTGCATACGTGGAAAAATCACGCAATATAAAAGGTAAGTAAATTTAGTTCATTTCGGATATTCTCTCGCGTTTCACAGCACGTGAGAACGTGTCGGTGCACGCGCATGATTCTAGAACACGCGTGCATAAAGGAATATTAGCGCACGAGCATATGATTATAGAACGATCGCGCGTGCACGATTCTAGAACAAGATGGCCTCCTCGAATACTCGTATAATTGTTTTTCGCAATTCGTGTCCAATTTTCAAAATCCGTAAGTAATTTCAGTTAATTTATGAAGTAAATGTTTAAAAATCAGCGTTCGTCGTGTTTTACGTTTTGGATAAAAAGTCGGTGAAATTTATAGATGTAGAGTGTGGTGAAGTTTAATTTCCGTATTCCCTTAGCAAATAAACAGGCGGCCATGTTGCCTCTATACCTGACCTAGTCTGCATGAAAACCGCAAGAGTATAGTATAGGGATGTAGTACATTTCTAGCTTTCGTCTAGTACAGGATTTTACTAGCTAAAATCGATTAACGTGGCGTCCTTCTGACGTCACGTCGCTGCGGCGCTGCCATCGATTTTTCCATTGAACGGATTTTCCCCTAGCTTCCAATTTCATTGATGAAGTAGACCTTTTTTTTATCCCCCTTTTTCTTGTTGACCCTAGCGGAAACCATGGTTTCTGTAACGCTCGCATTAGTCAATTACCAATTTATAAACAATTAAGAGGACATGCAGAGTGATAGACCTTGCTCGTATAATGGGTACATGTTTGACCATGGTGCCAAAAATGCCTATATCACGATGAAAATTTAACGGTCGATTACCAAATTAGTCATGGTGAAATCCACTAAAAATCCCATCTCTAGTTTAATTGCCAAAAGTAAAACCAAAGAGAGACACCTGACATGAAATTTCCCCGAATAAAATTATATATTTGGTAATATTTCAAAGGCGTGATGAGCAGTTGTATAGTACATCGAGTGAGTACAACATTGTGTTACTAAGGTATAATTAATTCAATCCAATTAAAAATGGCCTCGTCGTCATCATTTTCAAAAGGTCGTTTGTCTGGCATTTATTTCATTTCCTGGGCGTGTTTAATTAGCTCGTAAAATGCACCCCATAAACCAACTTGAATACAACTTGACGTTTATTATGTTTTAGCTGCACATTATATGCAAAATGCATTCAAACAAAAGTTCAACATTTTTCAGCTCAAGGCACTCTAAACTAGGTGTGAAATTGACGCGGCACACCGTCTGAAAAACACTGATACCAAACTTTCCTTGCTTTATTAAGCCACACTTTTTTCAAAAATGACATTTTTACATTAAACTATTCCCCAGTACTATTTCTAGCTATTTGGTTGATTACCTCCTTAAATTTCTTCTAGATTGAATTACAATACAGATAATCATCTTGTTGCCCACATCAAAATCAGTTTTTTTTGTAACTAAAAACGTGATAAGCCACGAGCAAAGATGGCGCGTAATAATGACAAAATGTTGCATCACGAGGGAAAATTTTGATTTTACTGATATATTAAGTGAGAATAATGATAGTTTAAGTGAATTTGAAAATGATACAGACCAGGATGTGGATTACCACAAAGAATAAGAGGAATCGTCTCATTCGAGCTCACTAAGTTTAAGTTACGAATAAAATAATGTGTGGCTTATCATGTTCAACATATATCATGTTTAACAAAAATCCTTCAGGCAAAAATTATCATTAAAAATTACCAACTATACAATACTCTACTAATACTGATAAGCTTCTGTCCTGTTTCTGTCCCATTCGAAAATAGTGTCTTAGTCATGTGCAGCTCATTTTATTATTAAATGTGGCTTATCAAAGTCTTGCCAGAAAAGTTCATGATCATGTCGAGATCATAATAAAGTACACAAATTTAAAAAAGTGATTATAAAACATTAAAATTGAAACATAATTTTGCAGTATTTGTGCATCATACTTTATTTTTTCACAATTTGGTTCTATCTATAAAAAACACTTGACAAATTATTTTTGGGCAAAATAATGATAAGCCACAAAAATCTTGGTATTGTAATAAAAAAATTGTAATAAATATTCCTCAGGATTAAATTGACTTCTGAATGTTGGAAGGGGTGCCTATTATGTTTAAAGATTATGATAACATAAACAATTGTTAATTGGATCCAACATTAGAATTATGGAATTTTTTATAACTTAAAAATCGCTCTCCTGAACAATTTGAAATGTGTGGCTTATCACATTGTTGCAATAAGCCCTTCATATCAACAGAAATAAAATTTTGGTATGCACTGTATAAAATGGTGCCTCGGTATATTTCGTTTTGCACTTGCTCGTGCATTTTGCGCGTGCCTTCGTTTTGCACTTGCTCGTGTGTTTCCTCAATGCTCTGCTGCTCTCAAAATTCTCGCATGGTTCACATTTAGCGAGCTACTATCAGAGACAGCTCTCGAGAAGTGTAGCACACGCATTTTTGTACGTGCTATACATTGAGAAGTGCTATCGAGAGCATCTCGAGAGTTTCTCTCAATTGGAAAAAGCGGTTCACCATTTTCGAATTTTGAGAGCAGCTGACGAGATGCTTTTGGGAAATTTTGTGAAATACGAGATTTAATCTCACCTTAATATCCACATTTTGTATGCTATATATATGGTCGCCACTGTATTTGGGTGACCCGGAGAACATAAAATGGTAGAAATGCGCAGAATCAGGAGGAATCGATAGTGGATTTATGAGGAATGCGGGTCAAAGTGAATCCAGGTTCTGGCCGATTATTCAACTTTGACCCCCATTTGGATACAAGGTATTCAATACACGTATAGTTCAACCTTTGACCTCCATTTGGATAAACATGGGTCACCTTAATATCCCTATTTAGCAATTAAGACATTTCCCTTAAAAAATAACATATTTACTTGGAATTTCTTGGCTTTCTTTATTTTTAAACAGATGAAACCACATTTTTCAAAAATTTCGTTCTGTATTTCATGAAATTTCACCTATATTAATTACAGCATCCGTTTTTTTCAAAGATACAAAAATTACAAAAGTTTCCCCTCTTTATGCCACTGAAATGATGTTTGGTTTGCTAATTATTTTGTCTCTTTAATTTCCTTATTAAAACAAATGCTACCAAATTCTCCACAAAATTTCGCTCTAAATTACGCGGAATTTCACCTAAAATTTCATGAATTTTTAATAGTCTATACCACCATGCAGATTTAAGTTAAAAAAAAATTAGACTGGAATTATGCTTCAATGGTTGTATTATTGTTGTTTGGTTTCTTGATTTTCTTATATTAAAACAAATGCTACCCAATTCTAAAGGAATTTATAAATCTCATGAAATTTCACTCAAAATTTCATGAATTTCTGATATAATATACAAGTTTAATATACAAGGCAAATAGAGTTCACTATCGTCCCAACTTAAACGACCTCAGTGGCGCCATCTCCACACACGTATCGGCAACTTTCAAAAGTGCAATCACACATAGCACGTGCATAGATATCTACACGCAGAATGGCACGTGAAAGCTCATTTGACAATTACGGATCCTTACGCTTGAAAGGCGTTAAACGTGTACTAGGTTTTAAAAACGCGGAAAGAACTACTTCTCTCACTCTTTCCCTGTAACAGAGTGATTTAACGATGAATAAAAGGACAAATCAGTTAAATCAAGGTCTAACAAAGTTAAAAGAAGAACAATCTAAGGTAAAAACCACTCAAAACCATTTCTTATTTAACAAAAACGCCGTCAACTACCTGTCAAGCACGTGTCATATGACTGTAAACACACAGAAATTTACATCAAAAACTACATTAAATAGTAAATAAATGATGGAAAGGGATTTAATGCCATATCCCCTCCTCACCTAGGGCACCCTCAGCCAATTTTTAAAGCTAATTGTAGCCAAAATTAGCGTTTGAAAGCATGATTTTGAGATGCTGCAAGTCTTGGATTCGAGGCTAAGTTAGCTTTAAGCCATCACGTAACTTATTCCATGTCATTCTTGTAATTTCAGGGATATAGGATATGTCAGGACAACATCTCCAAGTGGTAAGCTTTTAACAAATGTTCATTACAAGTGAAAGTTCATTTCAAATCGACCATGTTTTGAGCTAAAAAATGTGTTTTTCCACCTTTTTCTACGTGTGGCACACAGCCAAAACTGTCTCGGCACATCTGCTGTTTGGTGAACATTTCAAATATTTTCTAGTTATCATGTAAGGTATAATTAACGAGCCTACGATAAACTAGCCCGAGACACTATATTAACCCCTTCACGGCACATAAATTGATTATCATCAAATATCATACAAATACGGAAACTTCGGACCAAGACAAAAAAAATGTACGTACATACGTGACAATGTATGTGTTAGTGTCTCCACCAAGAAATACAAAAAACGTGAGTGATTGTTGCTTCAATTGAGACAATGGACGAGCCGAGCCGACGGCTAGCGGCTCAGCCTATACTACATACATTTTTCCCCTTTGATCTAGACCGCGTCCCGAGCGATCGTTCAAATGTAAGTACATACAAAATGGAGTATTAAGTTAGCAGAAACAAACTTTTTAATGTTTCAAAAAACGTGTATGTACATACAAAGTACGTCTTGGTGGAGACGTGACTTAAGATATCACTGGCAGTCTGATTTTCAAAATCACGGCAATTTTTATCACGATGTTAGTTTTGTGTTTTACCAAATTCGAAATTTCTTCTCGGGAGGAAAAACTTCAAATCGCTTTTGGTTAAAACAGGTGAATTTAGTGATTCCTAAATGCAACAACTTATTTGTCACAATATTCTTGGAAATATGAAGATTACTCGTGTCCGAAACCGGATGAGAGTAGTTTGAGTCTTGCCCAAACTTGAGTTTCTGTAATTTAAATCTGGATTTAGTTCGGTTTTTTTCTTATTATTTAAGAAGTTTAAAAGCAGCTGCCAATTTAACCTCGTATTATCGCAATATTCAACGAGTACGACTGTCCAGTTTCGAGTAGGATTTATTGAACTCTTTTTCAGAAATAAACATAAAAAAAACCAAAAACTCTTAAAGTATCCCCATTTTATGAAAAGTACTAAAATATTCGTAAAAGTCTAAACATATTTTTTTCTGTTTCCAGGACAAAGTTTCGAGAGGATTACAACCACCTTAAGAGCAGATTGGAAACACTAGCCGACACGGTCGAACACGATGTCATGGTTAGCCACGTATATTTAAAAACCACCGCGGTATTACCTAGGACCCATCCCCAGCGCCTTTACACATACATGCCCCATTATCTCTCCGATCTAGGTACCGTTTGGTTCGGTGGCCTTCATGCCCGGCAAGTTGATACACACCAACGAAATCATGGTACTTCTCGGGGACAACTGGTTCGCGGAAAGGTCCGCAAAACAAGCCGCCGAGATCGTAACAAGGAGAATCTCACGTAAGACTGCATTTGAGTAGACGTTTATCAAGGGACCGGAGTTAAGCAGGGAATTCTTTAAGGGAATAAAGTCATAACTTTTGATATTTTTTGCAGAATGCGACAACACGCTCGCCGAGTTTGAAAAAGAGCGCAGACAGTACGAACAGTGGATAACATCCACCGAAAAAGTACGAGGGGAAATCGGTGGCGACCTACTCGACATCGTAGAAGAGTTTGACGAAGCCGAGGAGAAGGCCTGGAGAGGTAAAGGACCCTCGAAGACCCGGCACTACTAAGCGCAGCTCAAATATTTCCTCAGTCTCGGTAAAATATGTTCGTTTGGTTTTTTTTGCAGAAAAACATCAGCTGAATGTGAAGAAGTACCATCAGAACAAAAACTCCGAGGAATCTTCCCTGGGTAAGGAAGGGGAAACCGAGGAGGATTATTGGTGGAGGCTCGAAATGAGCGAAGAAAGGACTGAAGAAATTAACGAGTATGTGGTTACTCGTCTCCAAAAAATCCGATCAAAATTTTACGAATCTGGCAAACGAACAAAAACACCCAAAAGTGTATTTTCACTGATAAATATATCAAAAGGGCCTCTCGAAAAATATTCAAATTACCAAATTTTAGTTATTTTTATGATAATTTTACACATTTTTTGAAGAAATTTAAAGTTTATCTATTCCGATTTAAGACCCGCAGTCGAGGAATCTGACATATCGAGCAGCGAAGAACTCACCGACGAATTTGTGACCGATTCATCAGACGACGAATCCATCGAACAAACCCAGATACGAAAATCCGTAAAATGGAACGAAACGGACCCGGAAACCATCCCCAAATCAACATCGGATGTACCTACCGTCAAAGTTAGGTTCACGGAGTCGAAATGTCCACCGAGATACACCTCGCACGGAATTACTAAGGTCCGAACATTGGTATCGCTATCGTTGTTACTCCCAACTGTTATTAAAAAAAACCAAAAACAAGATTTCAGTCAAAATATTTCATGCCCAAACCCGTAATGTTTAAAACAAAGTTGGAACTCCGTAAATATTTTTTTTTTTTTTTCATTCAGGAGCCTGCAGCGACAACATCAGTACCTAATATCCAGCATCCGAGTGATATTTACGAGCATTTCTACGTCGATAACGACGCCAAACCTGACACAAAGCCGCTGAAATCTATCTTAAAGTCGAGCTCGTCTCGGAAAAAAACCTCCGAACCCTCGAACATTGAAACTTCATCGAATAGCGATCAAATCGAATCTAATATCGATCAGCCGAATGCAGTGCCGAGATTTTTGGATCAAACGAAAAATACGGTTCGTACAACAGTTAAAAAAGTTGCCGTTTTCTCCTTTGAGAGCAGCGAATGCTACTGTCCGAGAGCTCTTGTTCGAATTTTATCGTGTGTGGGCACGAAAGCCCCTGCCTCTCTGATAGCGGCTCGCGAAATATCAACAATGTTTGAATTTTGAGAGCAGCTTTCGAGAGCGCATTTTCACATTAAAGGTGAGTTTCCATTTGACATCAAGTCTAGTTACTCTCGATGGCTACTCTCAGATTAGTTTTCCCCATACGAGAGTTGTTTTTAGCCAATTGCGCTGTCGCGAGTAAATGACAAGAATTTCGTTAAAAATAATCTCTCAAAAGACTGAAAATTAAAGGTGCGTTTACATTTGAGATTAAACTCTTGATGGCTACTCTCAGATGGTTTTGAGAGTTGAGACATTTGAGAGTTGTTTTAGCAGATTGCTCCATCATGAGCACACTACGAGCATTTCTTCAAAATAATCTCTCGCTTTTACTCTCAAAAAACTCAAAATTAAAGGCGAGTTTCCAATTTAGATTAACTCTAGTTACTCTCAGATAGTTTTCCCATTTGAGTTGTTTTTAGCCGATTCCCACGCTTCCATTCTCAAAACTGTCCTCTCGGACAATCGCTGAGAGTGCATTGAAGATAGCGTTTTCTCAATGTGGAGATGTGCCTAGCCTAGCTCTCCGGCCTAGCTCTCGACAGCTGCTCTCAAAATAAGAATTTTGCGAGCTGCTATCAGAGAGCATTACGTTAAAAATAATCTCTCGATTTACTCTCAAAACACTCAAAATAAAAGGTGTATTTCCATTTGAGATTAACTCTCGAGTTACTCTCGATGGCTACTCTCAGATGGTTTTCCCATTCGTGTCCGCTAGCGATAACATCGAAACAAGGGAGCTCTCGGATCTACTTTTTCGTACGCATTTCTTGCTACTTTTACTAAACTTTCAGTTTTAAGATGTTTAAAAACTCTGGTCTTTTGAAATTCACTTCTTAATAGGTTTCTACTTCCTGTTTGCGAATAAAATTCTAATAATTTAATGTTTTTACAGGCATTTTCTGGTGTAATTGTTGAAAGGACTCCTGAGATGGTCATCAAAGATCATAAAGACAATCCTGCTCCAACAAAGAAAATGTCAAAATTCAAAGAAAGGCAAATGAAGAAGATGTAGCGAACATTCATTTTGTAACTAATGGTTTTTTTTTGTATTATTTCTTAAATTATTTCTAATAAAATGAAGTTTCAGCAATTGTATTTCAAACAAAACTCGAGCACTTAAATGATTATTATCTGCTTAAATATTTTAAAAAAGATAACGAATCAGCAGTCTATAAATGTTTCGATCAAAAATATTATTTACAAAATGTGATTAAACCTGGTTAATGCGCACTATCGAATATTCCCCTCGTCAGTCTATTAATCATTACCTCAGATATCCGAAAACTAACAAAATAGAACTAGGGTCCTGTTCCATCATTCCATGCCGTAATATACGAGCGGATAGCAAAGTTTTAATTATTATTAATTATATAAAATATGAAAATATTGCGACTAAATCAAATGATAAGTGTCTTACACTTGACTATAATTTATGTTTAATTTTATTAAAATTGTTAACAATTTCTTAACACTAACTGACGTATGGGAGTTTTCGGAATTTCACAAAGGACCTTTATCTTATCAGATAATTGGGCTTTTCATTTAGGTCCCAAAGTGTAAACTATAATTCCTTAAAATCTAACCATTTACGGATCAACAAATCTTGAAAATAAGTGGAAAATGCTATTTTTCTGAATACTAACTAATAGTTATAACCAAATTAGTTAAATTTAGTAAATTTGACTTCGATTTCAGCAACAAAATCATCAATTCTTAAAAATAACACTTTTTACTAAAAATTCAATAATTGTCTTATTTATCTAAAATTCTAAGGATTTGTTGTTTAATTAAGTGGCTATTGATGAAAATTTTCGGTGCGAATTCTATCAAACTATTACAAAATTTTAGCCCTTGAAAAAAATTTGTGGAATGTCTAATTTTACTCCACACCTGGGGTAAAGTTAGACAATTAATAAATTAGACAAAAAATTATAATAATTCATATTTATCAGTTTTAGACTGAAATATGATGCAATTTTTTATATCGAGGCAATATCCACACTAGAAAATTTATTAATATAACTGTCTCCCCTTACCCCATGTCCCAATTCTCCCCTCTCTCTTGTTAATTTAACCACATTTTAACCCAGATTTTTGGTACTACATACCACAAAAGATTATCAGCAAGGCCCCAAAGGTCCCAAAGGTCCCAAAGGACTAGCGAAGGAGTGTTGATTAGCCTGACTCATTGGACCCTATTGTTCTACCTCACCCCAAAATGCCCCTATTTTTAAACTGTTCATTTTTGGCCAAAATTTGTAGAGCACACTCACCAGGCTTAAGTATAGTGACAATGCAGCTTCCATTGTTGGGTCGACCTCTGAACTTTTAATTACTAAGCCACGTGGAATTTTACATACATTTTTAGGGTTAAAAAGTGTAAAAAGGGCCATTTGTCCAAACTATCCGAGGCTACAAACCTTATTTTCTTAACAAAAAAAGCGATTTTTTCGCAGAATATTAAATTTTAGACTATCAACTACGATTATCACGTAATAAAACCCGAGTTCCGATCTTCACCGGTCAACAAAACCCAGGTTATGTAACCTCAAAATCAAAAAATCCGGTTTATAAACCCCAACGAATTTTCGTCGCACCCTGTACACCTATGACTATGACTATGACTATGACTATGACTTGTAGCATTCCCTTTGAGACGGGCACTCACTAGGAGTCGCTA